>JRUC01000854.1:0-11306 GCA_000806385.1 Leptographium procerum | reverse complement strand
CCCCCCCCCCCCCAAAAAAAAAAGACACGGGGTCTGATTTACGAATACTAGCTACAGAAGCTAAAGGGACATGTCGCGAGAGAGAACAAAAAAGGACATTGAGTAAGGCAGGAAAAAGATTTAGAAACAGTGTATTATATGCCGAGATCAAAAAAGGAAATCAAAAAAGAACAATAAACTCCATAACCGCCAGGTATCTGCTCCTGTTCTGCCCGTCTGTCTTTCCCCATCCTCTGCCTCGCATGCGCCCTACTGCGTTGCTGCTACTTCGCTTCTTTACTTTCCTTCTATCCACCCCTGTCATTATCCTCAATAGGACCGACAGTCCAGACAGGGCACCCGCGCCTTGTGTCTGCCGTCGGCTGTCTCCCCTTTCCAACCTCAGGGATTGTCCTGGGAGTGAACGAGGAGGAAAAAAAAAACAGAATAAAATAAGAAAGCCAAACAAGAGTAGTTGGCTAGGTCCCCAACGATCTAAAGAACAACAAACTCTTTATTTTGGTTCAAGAGTCTTCCATCCTTTCCTCAAGCCCAACTCAGACACCCTGTCTCTCTCTTCACATCTGACTTGCTTTCATCTGCATGCAAAGAGACAGGGAAAAGGGATAAAGTCCGAACATTGCTTTGCCCCAGCCTGATAGGCACCCTAACAGCACTTGCCGCCCAGCCCGCTCGACTCGCCCGAGCTGTTGACGTTGACGCCCGCCGCTGTGCTCTGCTCCGTCTTGGCCGTGTCGATGATGCGTGACTTGATATCGGACGCGAGGCTGTAAAAGGCCTTGTCGATGTTGATACCGCTCTTGGCCGAGACCTCCAGAAAGGGGATGCCGAGCTCGTCTGCCAGCTGCTGCCCGCGCTCCGTCGAGATGACCCGCTTCTCTTCCCAGTCGCACTTGTTGCCAATCAGGATCTTGTTGACGCCCTCGGTTGCGTGCTGTTCGACGTTGGAAAACCACGTGCGGATGTCTGGCAGGGAAGTTCTTAGCTGTTGGCCTGAAATCGGATTCAAACAACCGAAAAGATGTAAGTAAAACAAGAACTCACTGTTAAATGACCGCTCATCGGTCACGTCGTATACCAGGAGAATGCCCATAGCGCCACGGTAGTAGGCTGTGGTGATGGTGCGGAAGCGCTCCTGGCCGGCGGTATCCCAAATCTGAAGCTTAACTCGCTTGCCGTCGAGCTCGATGGTGCGGATCTTGAAATCGATGCCGATGGTGGTGATAAAGCTCGGCGTGAACGAGTCCTCGCTGAAGCGCAGCAGACAGCACGACTTGCCAACACCAGAGTCTCCGATCAGCAGCAGCTTGATCTAAACCCATCTGCGGTTAGCTAGGCGTGGCAAAAGGCCGGGCAAGGAAGCAGGTAAGAAAGAAACGAAGCAAAGAGGCAACGAGCGACGGAGCCAAGGCGTCCGCGCAATCGCAAGTCTGCAAAAAGAGGGGAGTGAACACATCACACATCACACATCACACATACCAAGAAGTCATAGTTGCGATTGCCTGCCATTGTGTGTTTAGAGGCCGGTAAGGTCTAAGAAAGAGGAGGGAAAGGAGGAGGTAGGAGGAGACGGAGTAGGACAAGAAGGCGGTAGAGGAGGCCGGTGAGAAAGTAAGGGATCGCTGATGTTGCGGTGTGGTGGTAAACGGGATATCTGTCTGTCTGCCTTGGGCGATCGGGATGTCACGATCTTGAGGGGTGGGAGACAGGGTCCTAGCTTGCGAGACAAAGAGACGGGATGCGCAGGGTATTGTCGAGAGGAGAATGCAAAAAAGAGAGGTGCAGAGAATCCCTGTTTTGTTATCGGAGAAGCGCCGTATTTGGGTTTTAAGTCGCTGGGGTTCGCTGGCGGTTCCCAACGGTCCGACGGCTTGCTATTTTGTGACGTGGGAAAACGAGCAAATCAGAGTTCTGGGAGAGGCCTTTTGCTCCTTTTTTTGGTTCCCTTTATTGTCTCTTGCTGCCTTTGATTACTCGATATTATTATATCGGCGGCCTTTGTGTGTGGAGAGATGGGATTTTGGGCACTTGGAAACAACACACACACAAACACGACAAGAAACGGACGGGGCAGCAGCAGGAGGACAAGATGCGAGAAATCTCTTGGTAGTTCGGCGTCCCTCGTCGATGAGGCTGGGTTTTGGTAGGAAAATCAGGTGGCTGTCGACGTTGACGTGGGCGGAGAGGAGGGGGGGCGTATGTGAGCGTGTGAGAAAGTGGATTCTGTCTGGCCAAAGGGGAACAGCGGGTGCGTCAATTGAGGACACACGTGTTAAGAATTCACAAGGGGAACCTAAGATGGACTATTAGCATAGTAAAGCCCCAAAAGTGCTATAACGCCTATCGTGCCTATCGCGCCCGCAGTTGCCACCTGCTTTTTAGCGCTTGTTATTCGTGGCTCATCGCATGCGCACAATGCCTAGACTAGCAGCTCTCCTCGGCGGTAGCTGTCCTAAAGAGTTCGACAATATAAAAACGGGCACAGTGGACTTGTCCGCTGTGGCGCTGGGGAGCCTGCGTCATCGGTCGGAGCTAGTGAGCTTCTCGTTGTGAGAGCTAATGAGCTAAGATGCCAAAGTACGCAAGATTTACTATGTAATAATAGATAGTGGCTGGTCGGTTCGCTGTATATTGAATACTACCTCTTTCTTATTTCTTCAAACATACAAGACTTGCTCAGGTTCGTTTTTCTTCGATGCCCCCCGCAAAGGCTTCATCTCCCATTTTCTGCACATTTCAAAAGTATTTACTACTCGTATATCGTGTACATCGTTCCAACTACTACTCGTATGTATGCATCCTACCGTAGATACTTGGCGTAGACCCACCGCACTCGCTTCAGCGCCTGCCGCTGCTTCTCTACCGTCTTCGCGTTCAGCATCTCGTCAACGTCCTCGAGGAACTCCTTCTCGACGTCGCCCGGGAACAGCCGCTGCGTGACGCTGCGCAACAGGTGCACCTCGCACACTAGCAATCCGCGGTGCTTGTACGAGAGGATGCCGTTCAGCGTTGCTGGGTCCGTCGTGGCGTCGCAGAAGATCCGGTCGATGTTGCGCAGCACCCGCACGCAGCGTCCTGCGCGCCGCCCGCGCCTCAGGCCCTGCCGGCCTCCCAGCACGCCGCGCAGGTACTGCAGCACTCCCACGCTCACGAGCACGCCGGGCGTCAGGCCCACAAAGCCAAAGACCAGCTCCTGGCTCTTCAGCAGCGCGTCGATGCCGCTGATGGCCACCTCCAGGTCCACCTTGGTCTTCTGCACCTGGATCAGCAGCGACCGCACCAAGTCCCCGCGCATGGCGCCCTGCAGCGGCCGCCGCAGCCCGCTCTCGTACGCCCGCAGAACCGGCGTCACGTCGCCCTCCTGCACCTTTGTTCGGATGCTTGTGAGGTCCGCCTCCGTCAGCACCGCCTTACCCACGGCCAGCTCTGGCCGGTCCTTGGCGAACTCCACCACCATGCGCTCCAGGCTGTCGCGGTCGGCCCGGAGACTGTCCCGGCTCATGATCGCAATCTCGCTGTTGGCGTCGTGGCGGATGGTGCCAATGACCTTGGTGACCGGCTCGATGACCCAGTTGAACCAGAAGTCGCGCGTCGTGGCGCCGAGGTCGCGGATCCACTGTGTAATGTCCGCCCGCCGGTTGGCCACCAGCCGCAGCAGGGTCGACGATGACAGCAGGAGGAGGCCGGCCGGCAGCCAGTACCGCACCAGACGCGGGGGCCGGCCGTCGGCCGTCACGACCAGCTTGAGGCTGTCGACGAGATTCGGTATGCCCTCGGCAAGGAGGCGGTCAAGGCGCTGGGCCAACCGGGCGGGCTTGTTGGTGTCAAACCGGTTGGCCGTCAGGATCGGGTCGCCCTGCACGTCGTTGAACACCTTGTCCTCAAAGTCGGGAATGGGCGAGTCGACGGCCAGCACGTCCGTGCTGACCTGGTCCATCAGCGACACGCTGCGCTCCACCACGCCCTTCCACCGGCGGCCATTGTCTGCCGTGATGTCCTTGACGTCGGCGCCCTCGTCCAGGTCGAAGCGGAGCCCCTCGTCGATCAGTATTCCCAGACCGCTAGCGATCAGCTGCCGGACCTGCCTCAGCCGCTTCTGGCTCTGTCGAGCATCGGCCCGGCAGCGGGCAACCGGTGACAGCAGCCGCCGCTCCAGGTCGGCAAATGACCGTGCGGCAATACCCCGGCGCACAATGCCGTAGAACTGCTGCCATTGTTGCGACATCGACGCCCCGCCTGCCTGCAGGGCGCCGATAGGGGAGCGGCGCCGCAGCGCACCAAATCGAGCGCGGCTCTCGCCGACGACCTGCCCCACCTCCTTGGCCCAGTGCCAGAAGCGCAGCGGCGACGTCTGGATGGTGTACAGGCTGAGGCTCGTGTACGAGGTCAGGATGTCGTCCCAGTACCATATGTCGTCGTGCAGCGGGATGATCTGTTCCAGTAGCGTGTTCAACAGGACGCCATACGTCTGCACGGTGGCCTTGCTCACGAGCAGCCACTCGACCTCTGCCGCGAGGGCACTCTTTCCGCCAGCCGTGACTGGCAGCCCTCGTCGTACTGCATCGGGCTCTGACTCGCTGCTGCCATCGTGCTCTGTCTGCTCGTCCCCTTCCGTACCGTTGCTCGACTCCTCGCCCTCCAGGTGCAGCTGTGGTTGCAGCTCTGGGTTCTCGACCTGCTCGGCCGCCTCTAGCAGGCCAGACTGGTACAGCAGCCCACGGATACGGTGCGACGAAAGGATCGGTTGCGATGACGAAGTGGAGCTCAGGGTCTTGACAATGTTGAGAAGCCTGTCGACGTAGGGAGAAGACAGGTCAGCTAACCGGGCAGCCTCGGTCGAGGCATTGACAGTGCCGGCAGAGACATCCCGGAATGAGGCGAGCGGGCCTTGCGTGATGTGGTCGATGTCGGCCTCCCAGGCACGCACATTACTGTGGAGAGGTTGAAAGGAGCAAAGGTCAGCGAGATGGCCTGATTATATGAGTTGGCAGGGGAGAGGGAAACGAAGCAAAGAATATAGAAAAAGAGGAGAAAGAGTGGGATCGGCAGGTGAAATTGAGTTTGCACGGAAGGAACCGACGAACTCTACAATAATAGACATTGAGAGACAGTTGTGGCTGTCGTAAGCTCGCGGTTGTTATCAGTAGAGACAAGCCATGGGCCAGAATGTCGAATGGCCAGCTATTTTTTTTCCCTCCTCTTTTCCTTTATTTTTGAACGACTACGCTTCACGTGTCGTCGCGTACTCGTACTCGTACTCGTAGTCGCGTGCACACGAACGAGATGGCAACTCGTAACAAAGACAATAAAATAAGGCTGTGCTGCGTGTGTGGGCTTTGCAGTCGGGAAAGGCAAGCGGCTATCACGCCAGGGGGGAGGAGGGGCGGAAGCTTCAGTTTCCGTAGGCACCACAGCGGTGTCTGACAAAAGATGGTCGAGTCCAGCTTATTGGGCGTGCAGTCGTCATAGATCGTTTCCAGCCAGACTACCTGACGTGGTTTTTCTGTGCGGCAGTAGTGGCGACCAGGGCTGACCGTTCGATTCGCTCGGCTGCTGCAACAGCCGGGAAAGCACGACCCGCCAGCCTAACGTGACTTTTAGGGAGAAGTGGCGGAGAGAGATACAGCCAGATCAGCCTACCCGTATAATACCAGTCCACCCCAGCAGAGCTTTGTTGGGAGCAGCGGATCTCAGAGGGCAACCCAAGATTAAACACAGAGGTAAAAATTGGAAAATCGTGTCCGAGTACGAGCACAGCCCAGGGATCAAAACAAAGCGGGGAAGGGAGGCCGGCAAAGGGCCAACCGACTCGCACCACCTCCCAATCGCCTGCACTGAATGCTGTTGCCTGTCATCGATGCGATCTAGATATGATTGGCGCACCCAAGACAATTTTTGGTGGTCCGTATTTCCGCACAGTTTCTCAACGCCACATACTGTGCCAATTCAACTCCACTTCGTTCAATTGAACCCTATCATTGGCCCGGAACCCGGGTAGGCCGTAGTCGTCAGTGGCCTCATTTCAGCAGAGGTTTTTGCTTGTTCGATGGACCCACTCAGCTGTTCTCCTTTCCCGATTCCCCTGATAAAACGGCCTTTGTTCCTCCTATTCCACTCGCCAGTCTCAAATCCAACAGACTCAACTCGTCCACCGTCCTTGGCCCAGTCTGAGTTGCCTCCTGTTCGGCTTTCCTTTCTCTGGTGTCGCCGTTGCTTCATTGTCCTATCGGTGACTACGGGCAGTCGTTGCTAATTTTTTTTTTAATTACCTCCTCTCGGTCGTCTTTGTGTTATCGGCTCTCCTATTTCCTATTTGGCCCATTGCGCGTCAATTGTCTGTCGCCATGGCTTCATTGTGCGTATATCAAAGTCCTCTCACGTTTCCGTCAAGTTTTGACCCTTCTTCTAACATGAAACCTTCTACAGCGTGTCCAATGCGACGTTTTCCAGCGTTACACCCAACTCGGATCTCTTCAGCGTCTTCAATGAGGTGTCAAAGTACAATGTGCAGCTCAACATTGTCGAGCGCCTCTGGGCCGTAAGCATACCCCGCCAGCACTATTGTACAGAAACTTTTCTCGTCAATTGGATGCTAACTATCACAGTCTTGGTATGTCTGGATGCAGAACGACATTCTCGCGACCGGCATCATGAGCTTCATCCTGCACGAGGTCGTCTACTTTGGCCGCTCGCTGCCCTGGATGATCATGGACGCCATGCCATTCTTCAACCAGTGGAAGCTGCAGAAGCAGAAGGTTCCCACCATCCGCGAACAGTTCGACTGCGCCTCCCTCGTTCTCCTGAGCCACTTCACTGTCGAGCTTCCCCAGATCTGGCTTTTCCACCCCGTCGCTACTTACTTCGGCATGCAGTTCGGCGTCCCCTTCCCCCCTGCCTGGAAGATCGCTATGCAGATCTGTGTCTTCTTCGTCATCGAGGACGGCTGGCACTACTGGTTCCACCGCGGTCTGCACTATGGCCCGCTCTACCGCATGATCCACAAGCTCCACCACACATACTCGGCTCCGTTCGGCCTGGCCGCCGAGTACGCGTCCCCCATCGAGGTCATGCTGCTGGGCATTGGCATTGTCGGCACTCCCATCGCGTGGGTGTCTGTCACCGGCGAGCTGCACCTCTTCACCATGTATCTGTGGATCGTCCTGCGCCTGTTCCAGGCCATCGACTCGCACAGCGGCTACGACTTCCCCTGGAGTCTGCACCACTTCCTGCCCTTCTGGGCTGGTGCCCACCACCACGATGTGCACCACGAGAAGTTCATCGGCAACTACGCCTCCAGCTTCCGCTGGTGGGACTACTGCCTCGACACTGAGGCCGGCTACGAGGCGAGCAAGCGCCGCCGCGAGAAGAAGCTCCAGCAGATCAAGCAGAAGAAGACGCAGTAAATCTGCAGCTCTCTTCTGGTGCTCGCCTGCCCGCTTGCATACCAGGGAAAGCCAAAAAATGCCCACTGAATACTTCTTTGAGCAGCGGTGGAGCTCTTTCGCCAATGGTTATAATCACTTTACGAGGACAAACGGCGTGAAGACGATATCAGCAGACACAATAGACCAACATAGAGAGGACGGACATGGACTTGGACGCCATTGTTTATCGTTTCGTTTGTGTATCGGTAGCAATGGTTGACCAAACATGGACGTTCGTCTCTATGTCATTACCAAAGGGCGTATGGAGTTTGTTGCCCGTGGCCATATGGGAAGTCCGAATATTCTTTTAGTACATATTAGAGGCGCAAATGCTAGACGACAGATGCCCTCGGCATAACCTTCAATTTTAATGGGAGTTTTTTTTTCATCTACCGTTCCCATAATCTGGCAAGCAAACAAACCTTAGATTAGCCATCTCTCGGTTGAGGTATCTGATACATATTTTAATACAAGACTAAGTTTTATGTCATTCATTTGCGACTCGTTTACTCTTTTATCATACATTACATCTGAGGCGGCTAGAGGCATGATCTCATAGACTCGTTTACTTCTGTGATATGCATGGTTAGTCAGCTTCAAGCAAGACGATATGTGAATGTATGGAAGAGAAGAGAGGGAGAGGGAAGGAAGAGCCGCACCCCTGCTTTGCTCGGCTTGCAGCAGTCGCCCCCCGCGACAGCACCCGCCTGGTTAGCCAGGCCCGGGAGGCCGCATGCTGCTGCAAACGCCGATGCAGCGCCCTGGTCAGAGACGGGCATCTCCCCAAAATCCCGTGCGAGGGCATCGCACAGGACGGCTAGCTCCGTGTCCTTGCGAGTCAAGCCAGGCGTCGGGCTGTGTGTCGTCCAGCGGATAAACGTGGTGCTGTAGACCTAGACAGGAGAGATATGAGGTCAGCTTCTGTCGGGCCGTGTCTTCTCGTGGTCTCTTGCTACCCTCCCCTCTCCTCCTCTCTCTGTTTCCGGCCTCTGCCTCTCCATCGCTCATTCCTCTCGGCCCGCAGACAACCTACATTAGACCACTCTGGGTGGTGGTTCTTAAGCTTGCACTGCAGGGACACGGCCGTCATAAAGTCCTGTAATTTGCGACCGCGTCAGCCTTTTTTTTTGGCTCGTGCAGGCTGCATCTGCATCAAGTGCGTTCTGCAGAAATCCCTCCAAAACGGCACCAGGCCCGGCCCAGCATCCGTCATCCAACACCCATACGCACCCAGGTCTTAGTGAACGTCTTGAACTTAAATGACCGCTCTATGCCGTCTCCGGCTTCCGTGAGCGACCACTTCCCGCTTCCTGACGCCTCCAGCAGCTGGTCCAGCTCTGTTTTGACGGCCTGTGCTTCAGCCTCTGATGGGGCGACAACCCTGGGTACCCCAGCAGACGTAGCCATCCTAGCAGACGTAGCAAAAGGGAAACGGCTGCCGCTGGCGAGGCCCAGCTTCGTTATGCGTGCGGCTACTCGGGCCCGAAACATTGAGCAGAGCTGCTAGAATAAAAAAGCGGGTAGCCTGGTGTGTTTGTAGTAAGGTGACCTCAGGCCGTTGGTAACGGGACCGTTTTTGAGTTGTAATTATTGTAAGATTGAGCTTTCGGGTTTGTCGCTAACAATCCATCTTAGGCGTTAAAGCCGACCCACCAAATCGCTAGACTAAGATACCTTTGCGCAACAAAAGATCCGCTTTAAGTCTTCATACAAGACCCTATCCATATGAAACGAACAACGGTCTGACTAAAAATAGCACTGAACGTTGGTAGTTACGAGCTTAGTTCTAGTCCGGATCACTTGCAACTCTCTGGAAACTACAGGTGACCGAATGAACGCCAAGCTCGTTACTACCAACGCTCTTAGGACTCCTCGAGTGTTAAGATAGGGGCGGATCCGCAGCCTTGCGGGTGCGAATAGATAATGACCTCATCCAACAAGAAGAACGAGACTAGGAAATAGAACGCAGAGCTTGGAAGCGCGGACAGCAGTTACCAACTTGGTCGAACTTGGACGTTGTTCCTACCTAAAAATAGGCTAAGATGTGTCAAATACCGTGCAGTCTTCTAGCTATGCAATTCGTCGTCTTAGCTATACCAGCATAGTTCGTGTATGAAGTGAAATCCTTTGCCTCGTAAGAAGTAGAAAACTTTCTGCTCGCTGTTGCAATATGAAGATTGTGACTTACGTCGGACACACTTGTTCATTTCTAGGCTGATTTATGAGCTGCCATTTGCTTTCGAAACCACGGGACACTCTCGACACAACATGGCTCATGCCCGAAAAAACTTCAAAAACTGCGACATATCATTTCTGGCGTCACAACTGTTTCTACAACGCATTCTCGCTCTCTAATCCAGAGGTCCGTAACTACAGGCGCAGCGGAACAGTTTGCCTGTCCAGTGTCAATAAGCGTAATCATGCAATTCACATGCATGACGCGAGAACGCGATTCCGCAGTTGAGCGAGAGCTCCAAGACCGAGGTCTGGGGCAATGTACCCAGCAGGAGACAAACTACTTGTCTTTTACCTGTCGACTGATGTCAATGTATTGAGGACTCGCCATCTGGTGTAGAAGCAGCTGTTTGCCACGATCGCCTCCGGATCCGCCTGTGTTGATTCGATGATTTTAAGACACATACAATGGAAGATTAGAAATCATCCGTCACTAGGTAATTCGACGACGCGTCAGAGCAAGGCAGATTGGTATACCTCGCGGCTGCGAGCAAAATCCACCGGCCGGACAGTTGACAAATCCAACTCCGACTGTGCATCGGCAACTCTCGATCATGCACGCTGGAGATACTTTTGTCTCACCGTAGCAGGAGGCGGACACTACGTAATCGCCGAGGCCGCATATCGATGCACAACTCATTCACCGGGTTCGGAAATCATAACTCAGACGGAAGGATACATAGGACTAAGTATGTTCGACGCTGAGTGTCGCGTCATGATTTATGCATTCTCTATAGAAGTACGAATCAGAGACTGACAGGACTTTCGAGCCACTGTAGATAAGGCGAGGCCAACATACCCCGGTATCTCCAGGTGCATGAATGCTGGGCCGGCATGAGCGGCAGTCTGCAAAGCAAATGCGTTCGTACGAGTAAGACGAGCGAGCTCGATGGGGCTAACCGTAGTCGTACTCGTAGCAGTCCTGCTGCTGTTTATTTCGGCCCGTATTTGTAAGCCAGGTATTGATGTCACAGAGCACCTTTGCGCTATCGTCGTGGAGGGTATGCTTGTCGCCCTCTGTTTTGTAGAAGTTAACTATTACCTTGTTCGTGTGGTTTAATGAGTGCATCTTGACCGTTTTTATAGCCAGACTTCTGCAGCTACTCGAATAGTGTGTGGGGATGTCTACTCGTACTATAACCACGTCGTCGGATTTTGTCGCAAAATTAGGCTTATGATTACTTTTGGCGAGGGGGCCTTCTTCTAGTTAGAGTTGATACCGTCCCTTCATAACTACCTCGTGTTGAGTTAGATAGCGATACGAGCAAACCGAAGCAATCATGGTCTAATATTGTGTTGGCGGCCGTGGCCATGCAAGTGCGCGTACTCATACGGAGTATGCGTCCTTTTGATGCACTCAATCTCTTCTCGGGGTTTGGTGCGCATGGTGCTTCGGGCGAGTACACAAGCGCAGTCACGTGCTACAGATCGCCAACGAGGCGCTTTCGCGCGTCCTCGTGATGGCGTCAGAAGCCAGTTCTTTACGTAATTCATTAGTGGGCAAAAGGGCCCCCACTCAGTTCATTGCTTACGTATGCACACCACTGCAGGCCAATATTATTCTAGGACTACGAGCATGCAATATGTACTATGTATGCCCTCGTACTCGTTCGGGAGTGAAAGATGCCGATGCACCGGAGGTTCAGA
>JRUC01000853.1:0-11309 GCA_000806385.1 Leptographium procerum | reverse complement strand
GGGGAGGGTCAGACAGAGAAAGAGAAGGGGAAACCGGACTTTTTCATTTATTTCATGCATGGCGATGAGGCTCGTAAATCAAGGCAAGAGCGTCCGGCCACCGCGTCCCTTCCTTAATGGTAGGCAGGTATTGGCTCGGCACTAGAGCAGTCGATGTCGTCATGTGTTTCGCCATTTTCGTGGGGCATCGAATGACAGCAAATGGCAGCAAATAGTATCCAGCCATCCGCCCTGGCGTTTTGATACGCTCTCACCCATCAATGAGGCTCTGCGCATACATACTACGCACGCTGTGCGATGTCTGTCTCCTGTCCGGGCTGTCTTGTCTGTTCGCCGCCTTCTGCCCAACCTCTACTTCTATCTCTCACTCTTCTTGCTGACCCAATAATCCTGCTGGCCTAACAAATCTTGCTGATTCCTGCCGATCTTGCCTCCCCTCTCTTGCTGCCACCTCCTTCCTTCCCCCCTCACGAAACGTAGCCCAGCAGCTTCGTACTCGTGAACCTACCGCCAAACACCGGCTGCAGGTGGTCGAACAGCGCCAGTGTGTCCTCCTCCCTGACGTCCGTGATCGGCTCCGGATCGTACGGCAGCATCCGCGACAGCACGTCCTTGGCCTCAAAGGCCAGCTTGCGCGCCTCGCCCTGCCGGCGCGTCCGCAGCTCGTCGTCCATGCCGGCCACGCCCCGGCTGCTGTCCCGCTCCGCCATCACCATGGAGAGGTGGTACTTTGTGCGCGCGACCGCCGCGTCTGGCCAGAAGTTCTTGCCGCCTCGGCCTGCTGCCTTGGACAGGGCCGATTTCATGAGCATCCTGAGATGTTAGGAGGGAAATAACGAAGAAACCAGGGGATAAAAAAAGAATAAGAAGGGAGAAAAGAATACAAAAGAAACCAAAAGAATAGAGAAGAAAAGGAGCAACAAAAAAGAGAATAGAACAAAGCGGAGCAAAACAAAACAAAACAAAACAAAACAAAACAATACGATCAACAGACGAACAAAAAGAAGAAAAAGGAGAAAAGAAAAGAAAAAAAAAGAAAAAAAAAGAAAAAAAAAACTCACTCTGCTTCCTCCAGCTGCCCGAGATAGTGGCACAGCGCCGCCACGGCGTACTGGCTCTGCAGCGTGAAGTAGCTCGCCCGCCCCTGGAAGCCCAGCCGGGCCTTGAGGATGCCCTGGTGCAGCGCCAGCGCCCGCTCGCGGTCGCCCGACTGCAGCGTGATGCACGCCAGGTCGAATCGGTACCGCATTGCCATCGCCATGTCGCTGACCCGCTCGATGATCCGCACCGCCCGGTCCGCCAGCGTCACCGCCTCGGCAAAGTCGTGTCGGTACATGCGGCAGTACGCCAGATGGTGGTGCAGCTTGGCCACCGCAAACGCCGTGTCGGGGCGGCTGCCAAGGTCAACACCTTGACCACTACCTCCTTCCTTCCCTCCTCCTCCCCCCACGGCTGCGTAAAAGGTCGCCAGGCAGGCCTCGTAGATCGGCTCCGCCTGTCGGAAGTCGTTGAACTGCAGCAGCGTGTTTGCATAGTCGGCCCGCGCATTGCTGACCATCAGCTGATCTTCGAGACCGTAGCCGTAGTTGGAGCCATTAGCATTGAGTTTTCTGCCACCACCACCACCACCACCACCACCACCAGCTCTCCTTCTTCTCCTTTCGGCCGCTCGCTCGTGGTACGCCAGGATCGCTGCCGACCGCTCCCGGATCTCCTTGCGGTAGCTGATGCCAAAGTACTGCAGTAGCAGGTTGATGGTGATGTTCACCTCCGCTCGGAGATTCTCGTCATCGTCGTCGTCACTATCATAGCCGTCGTCGTCGCCGTCGCCGCCGCTGCTGCTGCTGCGGCCACCTCCACCTCCACCTCCACCTCCACCTCCACCTCTTCCGGCCCCGTTCCCATCTCCACCGTCGTGCTTCACCTGGTCCAGGATTTTCTCGGCCGAGTGCAGCAGCTTCAGCGCGTCTCCGTGCACGTACCTCTGCCACAGCAGCACGCCGCCGTCCTTGAACAGCTCGGCCAGCCCCCGGAACGGCCGCACCGTCACGATCGACAGCGGGTTCGCGTACGCCCGCTGCAGGCTCAGCACGTGCGGCAGGTACTCCTTGAACGCGTTCCACTTGGACGGCTCCGGCGTGTCCAGCGACGGCCGCGGCAGCCGGTTCCGGATCAGGCTGAACGCGATGCCAAAGATCTCGTCCCGCTCCACGTGGTTGCTGTTCATGTCCTGCAGCAGCCGGGCCTGCAGCAGCCGGTGCACGTTGTAGATCTCCCGGTCGCCCTGCTTCTTCTCCGTCACGATGCTCTGGCCCTTGAGCTTGCTGATGATCAGCCGGAGCCTGTTCTTCTTGAGATACTGGGGGCCCGGCCGGCTGGCGTCGCTCCACTCCAGTAGCTCCCGCTGGATCCCGTCGCTGTCGAGGAACGCCATGATCTTGAGCAGCTTCTTCTCGTCCAGGCTCAGGTCGCGGAGGGCCATGTAAAAGACGCCGTCGCGACCGCTCGTGTCGCGCTTGTCGGCTCCTCCCCCTTCTTGACCCTCGCCCTCACCCTTGCCAGTGCCAGTACCACCACTGCCGTTCCCGGGAAGACGCGCGTTGGGCCGCCACTCGTTCCAATACTCCCAGAACTCGGACAGGGTGCAGCCCAGATTCTTAATGTATCCCGAGATGTACACAATCAAGAGCGGCAGGCCCACCAGCCCGGCGATCTCTCCCGCCACCTTGTACTCGGTGTCGCGCAGAGACATCTCCTCTGGCCGCAGATCCTCTGGTAGCCCGTGGATCAGCAGCTTGCGGCCCTCATCGATGCTCAGCTCCTGCAGGATGGTGCGGAAGTAGTTGACCGGCCGCGACGGCGCCGTCAGGCTCTCGTGCCGCGTAGTGATCAGGATCGAGCCCTGCGTGGCCGACGTCTTGGTCGGCGTGTACACGTCAATGTCGTCCCACTTCTCGACGTTGTCTAGGACCATCAGCCACCGCTTGTCCTTGACCTGCTCGAGGAACTCCCGCCCGAGTCGGATCAGCGTCTCCTGGTCGGTGCCCTCCGGCGCCAGCTGCATCTGCTGCGCAATCTGGCAGAACGTGTCGCTGGACCCCACCGGCGTCTCTGCCTGGACCCAGAAGATGTAGTGGTACGCCTGCTCGTACCGCCACGTGTACTCCACCGCCAGCGCCGTCTTTCCCATCCCGCCTTCGCCGCTGACCACGCACACCTTTCCTGGCTCGGACAGGATCTTGTACAGATTCGCCAGCTCCTTGTCGCGGCCCATAAAGTCGGCGTTGCGCGGAAATGACCACGTCCGCAGCAGGGGCAGCTTCTCTGTCGATGACGTCTGTGATGGCGGCCCTCCAGCCTGCTGCTGTTGCTGTTGCTGTTGCTGTTGCTGTTGCTGTTGCTGTTGCTGTTGCCGCTGTGGCCATCGTACTGTGTGCCGGCCGGATGACTCACCCGTCGCCATCGCCATCGTCGTCATTACCCTTTTTCCTGCCGTCCCTGCCTGTGTGCCACCATAGCCGTGAAACATCTTGTCCATCAGCATCTGCGTAGACTCTTGTTTCCGCTCATCCCCCATGCGAGACTCCGAGTCCTTCGAATCGCCACAGTCAGACATGTCGTCTAGCAGATCCAAGCCGCCGCTTCCCTCCATAAACCGGTCTGGTGGCTGCTTTCCCCGTTCCAAGTTGAGGTTGAATTGCTCCTTGACAAACGTGTTTAGCACCATCTCCCTTCGCCCGCGGTCCGACATGGTGTCGTCGGTCTGCGAGAATATGTCGTCCGAATCATCGTCCTCGGACGTGTCATCCTCCGCAACTGAGAGCAGGGCGAAGCACTCTAGGTGCCGGGCAATGTGCTCCTTGCACTCGCTAGCCTCGAGCCGCACGCCGCAGAGAGGACATATCTGCGCCTTCAGGCTCCGGCCGGAGAGCGTCTGCTGCAGCATGGACTTCATCATCACAACTTCCTTCTCGTCCTTGAAGTCACCGCAGTGTGCATGCATGAGATGCTCCGTCGCCTCCTGCTTGGCCTTGAACTCTTCCCTGCATGCTGGACATACCCATCTCTTGTGGATCCTGTGCGACTCCAGCTCATGGCGATACCACTCATCTCGTCGCGCATAGGTCTCCTGTGCGCTGAAGCACTTGTCAAACGTGCACAGGTAAGGCTCTAGGTCTTCTAGCAGGTGCTGGTTCCAGTCCTCTTCTGTCTGGATCTTCCCACCCCCCTCCAGGTCGTAGCCGCAAAAGTTGCATGTGAACAGCACTGTGTGCCCCTTGGGGATATCGGTGAGCAGCAACGGAGGCTTTGGAAACAGTGCCTCTTTAGCAGAAGATAGCTGCAGCATCTGCATGCTCGTCTGGGCCATCTTGATAGACTCAAACGTTGCCATCGTCGCCATCGTGGTGGCGGAATCGACGCGGGTAAGCTTGGGTCCGCTAGGATCCGCGTCCCACATGTTGGATGCTGTATCAGACACCCCTGCGCTGCTGGTAGTCACCGACATGAGAGGCAAATATGGTCGCGCCACCTGGGTCTTCTCCCTCCTGAGTGTTGGCTTTTGAAAATTAAAGGCATCCTGGGCTACCTCCTGGCGAACCGTCTTTCTGTTTTTCTGTCTGGGCAAGCGGATCCTCCCATCTTGACGGATCTGCTGGCGAGCAACCATCTGGGCAATGCGTCTCTTCCAATTTGCACGCCCTAGTCGGTTCTGGAGTATGCTGGATGCGATCGGGAACTCGAGCCGCGCTCTTTCAATGTCCATGCCGTCACTGATGTCGCTAGTATTGCTAATACTAGAAGCGTACGCATCAATGTCTTGGGGGTATGGGCGATCAAGGCTGGGGCCAAGCATAATGAGGTTTTCGACATTGTCGCTGATTTCATCCACGGCTTCCCAAAGGCTTTCTAACAGCGCACTTGCCTGTGCGTCATCAAGAGGAGGTCCTGTCGCAATGTCATCTCCTGGGTCGATATCTTCTTGCGCATTCTCCTCTATGATGGCTGAGGTTGTGTCCAAGTCTTGCTTCTCAATAAGCTGCCTGGTCCAATCGACGAATTGCTGGTCTTCCACCAGCTGTATGCCTATAATGGAGCATCAGAATATTACCTACTCGGAGCTTTGCCTGTCATTTCGTACAAGGTGGAGTTTACCATTATCTAGGGCCGACTGGAGGCCCTGCAAAGTATCTATGACAATTTCATGTAGCTCTCTGGATTTGCGGAGCTTGCGGTCCAGTGTCTGGTCTTCAGCGCCGGTCTCGTGGCCCCAGGTAGAGAAGCGGGCAAATATGTCTTCTAACTGCTCGATTGCCTCGGTTTTAGGAAGAAGGTGCCCAAATGGCAGAAGCCTCGAACACAATCTACTGAATGTCTGCAAGGCGTTCTCAAATCTGGCAGCTGCAACAGCTTTTACCATCCCTGCTTTTCTTCTCCCCATAGAGTCGTACATGTGAGTCGGTTTTTCCATGTTGGAGATGGCCTTGGAGATGCCCGTACTGAGAGAGCTAGACATGACGATATAAGCATACAAGCACAGCTGTGATCAGGACGCCTCGAGTGCCTCAATTTCCCTGCAAAACACAGGCTTGCTGGATTAGGTGGTGCTTCACGCGAGCGCAGGTTGCAAGTGCACTTGGAGATCCGGCTGGGCGTCAAGACATTGTATTGTCAAAGGGATACGAGCGTAATAAGGTAAGGAAATCGGCGAGTCCCGAGGGGGACGGGGCATCCAGGAGTAGCCGGTTACAAAATAGCAACCGAGAAAATCGGAAGGCAAGGCAATCTGATGCGAGGAGGAGGGGAAATGGTAGCGAGCTGCTCGCCGATGCTCACGCGCCATGCCTTCGGCAGTCTGGAACTCGAGCACAGCCGACTTTCCACCCTACAAGTTTCCGTTTGAGATAACGTACTCGTACTCAAGAGTAAGCTTTGGGTCCTAGCCGAGAGCGGTTCGGTACAGAGTGGCAGAGCAAGCTCGACACGCAGGCATCTCCGCACTGGCCCAAAATCAGCCTCAATGTCGGACTATGTGGGGGGAGGGCGTTGCTAGCCTGTGAGAATGACGCAGAGTTGCATTAAGGTGTGTCTAGCGCCGGCCTTTGACGGTCTTGTGCGGCACAGCCTGCTAGTGCGGAGTCTTCCGCCCACCTTTTTCCAGAAGAAACGGGGCGTAATCATGAAACGACCTACCATTCCCAATACAATCGACCGAGGGAACTCTGGGGGCATCACGAGTGAGGAGGGTGGCCCTGTTGGTGTGTCCTATACCGGCACAATACCGAATTAGCCCGCCCGGCAAGGCTGTTTGGGAGTTCAGCAGCTGTGAGACATTTCAGGAAGGTCGTTAAGAAAGGGTTGCCTAGGATCCTCGGTCAGAGCTGCCGATCGGTTCTCGCTTCCTGATGCCGCTACAGCTGTGCGTTTGCGTTCTGTCCCGTGTCGTAGCGTCATACCATTTGTAAGAAATGTAATGTTGCTTCAGTCTTGCCCTTTTTGAGCGTGCTGTTTTGATTGGCAGGTGCTGTCGCAACGATAGCTCGCCTTTTGGCGTCTTTTTGAAGGCTTAAACTGCTACTGAGTAATACACTGACGGAACCGACAGATGCGGAGAGGGTGTCCATCTTTAACTGGGTGAGAAGTCACCAGCCTTCTTTCTGGCCTTTCCGATTCCACACTTCGTTAATATTTGTCACAAAAATTAAGAAGACGAAAAGCAAAAGACAAGCTTAGCTGCAAACATGTCCGGTATCGAGGTGATCGGACTGGCCCTGGCCTTTTGGCCTGTAGTGAATGCTATGAAAGAGCTCTATGCTGCTACAAGAGACGGGTCAGCTAAAAGCTTGACGTTGACGATCCAAGTGCAAGAGCGAATATTCAAGGAATGTGTGCTCAAGCTTCTGCAGAGCGATGAAGACCTCTCCGAGAAGGACCGCTCTGGTCTCGCCAACGGAGATAAGAGCTTCGAGAGCCTATGGAAAGATGCAGAGTTCAGCAGCCGGCTGGAAAGCAGACTCGACGTTGAGATGTGCATTCTCATCAAGCACGAGGTCAGCGAAATTTCGAAGCTGGTGACAAGTCTCCAGAAAAGCGTTGGGAACTCGAAGACGGAAGGCTCGGTGAGTATTATCGAGCTCTGCACTCCAGCTTTGTTCATGTGCTGACCCATGTTTTCCTTCCTCTTTCCATTTTTTGCAATGTGATAGAAAAAAGTCCAGATTATTAAAGACGTCAAACGGGTGTTGAGAAAGGAGGAGATCAAGAAGGGAATCGCCAGTCTAGCGCAGCACAACGACTCGCTCAGGAAGCTTCTCGAAAGCTGCTCAAACACGGTTTATGCCGATGCGAAGCTGTCCACAAAATTGGCTCACCGGCGAAGGCATTCGCAGGAGGAGCGGCAAAAGCGAATAAACACGCAGTTCTTCGACGGCTTTCACGAGGTGCTTGGCAAGAGCTTTCGATGCAGCTGTCCCCAAGGCCACCAAGCGAATCTTTCCATTTCGGACACGTTTGTGATGTTCCAGGCGGAGGAGCTGACGAGGGCAATGTCCAATTTCCGGCTCCGCGAAAGATCTGCGACGATGGAGAGCGACGTGACGGCAATCGGTGTAGCAGACGGGCCAGACGTGCCAGACGGGCCAGAAGATGGGGAGGACTTTATGAGGTCAGTGTCACTCTTTCATATCCACCCCGTCCCTATCTTCACTGAATCCCTGCTTTCCTTCTTCTTGCTGCGTTTCGTGCTAACTTCTCTCTACCTGCACAAGTGAGCTTATCCGCTCCACATGGTCCCCGGCCCGAAACGGCAGCCAGGCTGCGCAGCCGTGCGAGCACCCGGCGCTGCTGGTCAAGTACAGCGAGAACCGCGGAGTGCAGAACTTCACGCCGATCCCCGACCTCTGCCAGTGGATCCACGCGGTGCACATGTCGCCGCCAAACTCGCCTGGCATCTCGGAGCTGCACGGAGTCCTGGGCGACGACGGGAAGCGGTACACGGTGCGCGCTCCGCGGCAGAACGCGCAGATGAGCATCGTGCCCATGGACCAGTGGCTGACATCGTGCGGCGCCGAGAGCAAGAAGCGGCGGGTGCGGGCGGAGCTGGCGGTGAACCTGGCGTCGACCATCCTGCAGTTCTACCCGACGGCCTGGATCGAGAAGACGTGGACGTGGCGCAACTTCTCTGTCGCGCGGGACGGGGACGAGTCGTCGTCGCACAACAACCTCGTCATCACGCAGCGGTTCTGGTCCATGGACGTGCCGCGGCACAGCTTCACGCCGCCGCCGCCCAGCCGGTTCTGGCACACGTTCTCGGACCTCGACCCCATGCTCGTTCGGCTCGGCTTTGCCCTCATCGAGCTGGCCCTGGGCCGGCGCCTATCCGACATCCGGACAGGTAGCGAAGAGAAGGGTAGTGGCAATGATAACGACAAGGACAGTGCTAATGACAAGACTGACAAGAGCTGTGAGGACGGCAGTCTGCAGGACATGGACTTTGCGGACTACTGCACGGCCATTGACATCCTCAAGAGCAACGAGATCCGGGACGATATTGGCAACGCCTACCAATGCGTGGTCGACGCGTGCCTCCGCTGCCGCGTCCTCAGCGACCACGGCCTAATGGTGCTCAAGTCTGACTCGGGCAAGTTCGAGTCGGACCTTGAGCAGTTTGTCGTCGAGCCGCTGCGGGAGTACCACTCGACCATCTGGGGAAACATGCAGGTCTCCACATACTGATGCAGTGCGAATATTGAGATAATACTAAGCTTGCGTTCATATTGTGACATTTTGTAGCGGTTTGTTTACTGGGATGTTTTTCAAGGCATATTTTGGGAAACTGTTTGGGCGCTTTTTGGGCGTTTTGCCTTTGTGGTCTTCTGCTCTTTCCATTTCATTCCATTTTGCGATTCACATCTTTTTGCTACTAGGAAATGACGTTCACATCGGATTAGGAAAGCACGACCGACCCTTGGATTACTACAGACTTTTTTACTTCTCTTTTTTTGCACACCGACATTTTGACGATGTATTCTATCCTGTAGAGACTAACAATTTACACACCGAACAATGGACAACGCAAATGCAGCCAATATTTTTCTTGCCGTGCCTTATCTCTGAGTCAAAAGCCAAACACGAAAACAGGGCTGACGTGCTGCTGGCCTGTGAGGCAGTGCTGGCCGATATCGCTTTACTCTAACACACCTTTTAACAGTTTAATGGCTGACACCAGACAAATACGAGCGGCACAAATCAGCCGACTTCTTTAGTCCCCGAGCGATGGCAGATGTGGCATGGAACAAGACAACGTGCGCCCTGCGGCGTAAGGCAGCTACGGGACTTTGATAAAGGCCGACAAAGGCGCAGAGAAAGCGACATGGGCAGCATAAGCAACATAAGCAAGGGGCTACCGTATCGGGAAAATTGGAGAGAATAAGCAAATCAGCCACTATCAACCAACGCTTATCTCTGAATGGCAGTCGACACTGCTCTGGGCAGTCTGGGCAGCGTGGGCAGCGTGGGCAGCTGCGTGCAGGGCCGGATGCATTTTCTGGCCCGCGACCAGCGATACGATACGGAGAAGCCGTTCACGCTGCGGTACGCGCCCGCGCCCGAAGACGGGATCCCACAGACCAATATCGAGCGGGTCGAGCAGCGGGTCGAGTTCCGCGACATGCGCGGCCGCGCGGATCTGCGCTACGCCGAGTGCGGCTTCGCCATGGTGCCGCTGGCCGAGGTCAAAGACAAGAAGACGCCGACGATGACGCCGACGCCAACGATGGAGTACGACGACTACGGGCAGCCGGAGCGCATCGAGAGCGTGCACGCGCCGCAGGTGCTGGAGGCGGTACGACGGGCGCTGGGCGCGGCGTCGGCCGAGCTGATCGACTACGTGGTGCGGCGGCGGCACGCGGCCTGGCCGGTGTCGACGGGCGAGCCGTATGCGTCGCAGCAGCCGGCGTCGCGGGCGCACATCGACCACACATACGAGGGCGGCGTGGCTGTGATCCGCGAGGCGCACGGCGCCGACGCTGACGCGGTCCTGGCCCGAAGATGGCAGCTGGTCAAGTGAGTCCAGTCCTGTGGTCCTCATTCTCGCTCTCCTTTCGTCCCTCTGTTCTTTGCCGCTGGCTGCTCACCGCTCGCGCTCACCGCTCACCGCTCACCCAAGTGCCTGGCATCCTCTGCGCGGCCCCCTCGTGGACTGGCCGCTGGCTGTCTGCGATGCCCGGACCGTCAATTTTGCGCGCGACACCATGGCCGGCGACGTGGTGGACCGACACCAGGTGTTTGAGAACACGCAGGTTCACCATGATGCCGGACAGCAGTGGTACTACCTGAGCGGGCAGATGCCAAACGAGCTGATCGTCTTCAAGAATGCCGATGGTGCCGAGCCGGCTGGGGCGACTCCTGGCGTGCCTCACGCGTCGTTTGACAACCCGCGGCGGACGGAAGCCGACTTCCGGCGGGAGAGCATCGAAATGCGTATTTTAGTGGTGTGGTAGGGGAGAGAGAGAGAGAGAAAGAAACGAAAGAAACGAAAGAAACGTGGCATGAATGTACGATGTGTATGTGTCTGATAGTGTGCCAGAAGCAGCAGCCTGGATCTGAATCGAAGACTGCATAATATACTGTGAAATCCAACGCCCGAGCCAGAGACTTCGAAAGAACAAGGCATCACCCATCTCCAGGTACCAAAGATCCTAACTTTTCGGTCCATTCCTGCTTGTTCCTGCGATATGAAAGGCTGCACAAAACCCTCCCGCTATTCTGACCCCCATCTTTTGTCTCTCTTTTGTCACCCATCCTTTTCGGAAAGCACCCTTTCCTTGGGTTCCTTCCCTCCCTCCCCCACCACGTCGCGTCGCCTGCAAGTCTCATCTCTGCAGGGCTTGTCATGCCTGGACCTTGGCGCTCGGCTTCACATTGGCTGCCGTGCCGTCGACCACGACCGTCTCGCTCTGGGCGACCCCGTACTCCACATTGCCGATGGTGCATGCAGTATCGGCATCAGCATCAACAGCGGCAGCGTTTCTCGTCCAGCTCGCCTTCCACGGCTGTGCCTTTTCCGACTGGAGCAGCCGCAGCGGTGCAGCCGGCTTGACGTTCGCAGCAGTGCCGTCCACGACGACAATGCCACCCTCTGGGACGCCGTATTCGATAGGCCTGACTGCTGAATCTGCATCTGCATTTGCATCTTGTCGCTGCTGCTGTTGCTGCCGTTGCCGCTGCTGCTGCTGCTGGCAGTCGGCAGGTGGCCAGGCCTTTCTCCAAGGCTGTGTCTTTCCAGACATGGCGTGATATCAGTGCTGTTT
>JRUC01000852.1:0-11310 GCA_000806385.1 Leptographium procerum | reverse complement strand
TCGCTGGTCGTCACCGACCCAACTACTAATCCGCCGATTACTGGTTTAACTAGGGGAGAGCGGACGGGATCCCGTGCTCTCCAGTATCTATGGCCGTACGTGAAATATGAACGTGTCTAATATCATTATATTGCCTGCTGTTCCACTACTCTGGGATTACGGCACAGCACACTTTGTTTGCCCTTCAACGTAAGATAATCCTTTGCGAAGCTACGACACACAATATATCGCGCACCAGCCCATTCGGATCCGAAAAATCACGACTTTTACTCCGATGCCGGTGGAGCACACGGTACCAACAGCTGCAGCTAAGCCCAAAGAACAAGCGGCGATGATATGACGGTAAAAAAAAATAGATATAATTGCGGGAGAGGCGAGGGGGAAAAAAAAGAAAGAAAAAAAGAAAGCGAGCAGAGAGTTAAAATCAGAAACCCCCGGGGTAAGTGGACTAATCCAGTATCAACGTCGCTGTAACTCAGATTAGCCCATCACGAGAGGCATTTGGTTCGCAAGTGTAATTATTATATCAGCCCTTCCCAATGGGACAACAGGACGAGACAGAGCAGCCGCAGGCTGAGGAGGCTCGACGGGTCGAAGAGGACAAGGACGTGGCCCTGGCCATGGTTGGAGAGTCCGCGCACGACCTTGACCCGGCCGTGGTTGCGCGGGTGGTGCGCAAGATCGACATGTTTTTCATTCCGGCCATGTTTGTCGGCTGTAAGTCTTTTCCTGGCGTTTTATGTCCTCCCCCCTGGGGGACAGACAGAAAGCGAAGGCTGACCTGCCTTCATTTTTTTCCCCTTCCTCTTTCTAGACGGTATCGTCTACTATGACAAGGCCATCCTGGGCTCGGCAGCCCTATTCGGCATGACGGGCGACTTGGAGCTGTCGGTGGTGAACTCGTCGGTGCATCCGGCGACGACGGACACGTCGCGGCTCAGCTGGGCCACCTCGCTCTTCTACTTTGGCATGCTGGCCGGGCTGTACCCGATGAGCTTCGCGCTGCAGCGCTTCCCCGTCGGCCGCGTGCTGGGTCCCGTCGTCGTCCTCTGGGCGGCCATCTGCATGCTGACGGCGGCGGTGTCGTCCTGGCGCGGGCTCTACGCGCAGCGCTTTTTCCTCGGCTTCGTCGAGAGCGCCATCCCCACAGCCTTCATGTGCGTCGTCGCCGGCTTCTACACCCAGCCTGAACAAGCCCTGCGGCAGAGCTGGTGGTTCAGCAGTACCGGCGCCTTCACCATCGCCGGCGGCGCCCTCAACTACGGCTTCGCCCAGATCGACGGCGGTCGCCTGCAGCCCTGGCAGTACATCTACCTGCTGGCCGGCTGCCTGACCCTCGCATTCGGCCTCGTCTGCTTCGCCGCCCCCAGCTCGCCCGCCTCCGCCTGGTTCCTCTCCGAGCACGAGCGCTTTGCTGCCGTCGAGCGCCTGCGCCGCGGCCAGACCGGCCTGCGCTGCGTGCGCTTCAAGCCTGCCCAGGTCCGCGAGGCCCTGCTGGACGTCAAGGTGTGGCTGATCGCCATCATGATGGCTTCTGCGTGAGTGCCTAGGACAGTGAGATTTCGCTGAGCTCCCTCCAAGCTCCGTGCCCATGCCCATGCCTATGCCCATGCCTATGCCCATGCCTATGCCCATGCCTATGCCCATGCCTATGCCCATGCCTATGCCCATGCCTATGCCTATGCACATACCATCCTCCTGGCTGACTAATCATCTCACACCCACCCCCCCAATTCAGATACACCATCAATGGCGCCGTCAGCGGTTTCGGCCCCCTCATCGTGTCGACGTTCGGCTGGTCCAAGCTTGACTCGATCCTGTTCCAATTCCCTCTCGGTGGCCTCTGCTTCTTGTCCATCCTGGTCACCGGCCACATCGGCAGCCGCGTGCCTCACACCCTCATCCCCATGCTTGTGCTGTGCTGCCTGCCCGTCATCGCCGGCTGCGCCCTCATCTGGCGCGCCGACTGGACCCATCGTGCTGCCGCGCCCGTCGTCGGCTACACCATCACCGGTACCTTTGGCGCCGTCGTCAGTCTCGTCATCACCATCGGCATGTCCAACGTCGCCGGCCACACCAAGAAGAGCTTCATGGCTGCCTCCATCTTTGTCGCCTACTGCGTCGGCAACATCATCGGCCCCCAGCTCATTCGCACCCAGACAAAGAAGAGCCACTACCCCGAGCTGTGGACCGGCCTCATCATCTGCTACTGCATCTGCATCGCTGCCGCCGTCGCCCTCTACGCCGTTCTCTGGCGCGAGAACCGCCGCCGCAATGCCCAGCCGGTCGACGAAACAGAGCGCGCCAAGCTGGCCTTTCAAGACCTGACCGACAAGGAGAACCCCTACTTTCACTACAGGCTATAGTGGAATGGCCTCAACGGTTTATGCGCTCGTGCTGACCCGGTAATCACGTCTGCTCGCCCATGTCTCCCAGAGCCTCATTGCAGACAGGAGAGAGTGAATAAAACTTAAGATCAAGAAAAATGGAAATCAATGGAAACGATCACGCTGATACATACACACATGTTAGGCTTGTCTATGGAGGGAAACAAAAGAAAGAAGAAAAGACCGCCCAGACGCCCTGCCTAAGTATCAGAGTCGTCTTCGCTGTCCGCGACGCTATTATACAACGACCGCTTTGAGCTTCCGTGAGCTTGCGGTTCTGCGTCTGGCCTTTCTATCGTCCTGCCAACCTTAATTGCCGCTTCTCCGCCAACGTCCTCTCCATCTTCTTCTTCCTCTTCATCTCCCTCTCCCTCGTCACCTCCTTCTTCTTCCTCCTCGCTATCTTCATACTGGTGTCCTAGCAGGAGATCCTCGCTCCCCTGCCACTGTGGCGGCATATTCGGCATGCTATCTTGGTCGCCCCAGCCGTAATTTTCCTCGTCGCTGTTCCCTCCTAGCCCTGCATCGCCCAGCTTTCTCTTGAGCGCGAATTCGGACGACTGAGGCGGCACCGCACTGTATTGCTCCTGGATAAGTCCGCCCTGCCTAAAAGTTAGAAAGTGGAACGAAACGAAACGAAACGAAACGAAACGAAAGATACCATATCGATGGAGAGAACATGCCTCTGTGATGGAAAACGCAACAACGTGGCTCAGAGCGGGGTCGCCACCGCTGCAGTTGAGCTTCTGTATGCCCACAAATCGGCCGCCGACAGTTTCGTCGTCCTTCCAGGCCCAGTCCCGAAACAAGACGAGGCGCGTAGCTATGCCGCGGTCCCAAACTACCGCGTTGATGGCCGGCACCAGGGCGGCACCACCACCGTCTGATTGCATGCGGCTGGCACACTGGGTAAGCAGGACGATGGCAAGGTTTCGTGTCTCTGCCAGTCGTTCGAGCGCCGCAATAATGTATTGTAGCACCTGAGTCCTCTTTTCATGTGCAGCAGGGCCTGAGCGTGCGTCGTTCGTTAGCAGGCCACCTAGGTGTCGGGGTAAGTGTAGCGATGCTGACCTCTTTTCCCATTCGCCATGAGCGGTGCTCCCCTTCTGTCTACTGTCCTTGGAAGCGCATAGTTTACGAGAGCAGAGAGAGAATCGATGATCATGACGGATGCATCTGTGGGTATGTCGGGCATAGAAGCCGACGACGATGAGCAGAACATGGCAACAAAGTGCGGAAGGCTGGGGCACGCATAGTGAGCGAGCCCTTCTTCCACGCTCTTGGCTCCATCCTCGACCCCGGCCTGTGTTTCGATGATAGTCATCAGCCGCTCCGAGCACAGGGAGTGGAAGCAGTCTGCCTCGCATTCGTGTCAGCCGTCTAGCTCTGCTCTCAGCTCGGAGAAAGGGAAAAGGAATCTTGCAAAGCAGAAGAGAGCCTAGAAACGATGACACGCACCTACCCACACGGCGCTGCTGCCAGCCCTCAGTGCGTTCGCAACAAGCTGCATTCTATGTAGACGTCAACCGGTCGGTTCTTTGGCCCTGCCGGAAGGGACTTGGATCCCGTCCCACTCACCCAAATACAGTCTTTCCTGCACCCGGAGGGCCCCAGATCTCTGTCAGCTGACCTCGGCGAAGACCGCTCTTCCACCAGCGAGAGATTTTGGGGTTCTGGTTCTGGTTCTGGTTCTGTTTCTGTGAATTTTGCTTTGTCCCTGTCGACAGTAGCCCCGGCTCTGTCGGCGTTCCTGCCTCCGTTTTCGTCGGCGCTCCGTCCTTCTCTAGCTCTACTTCGCCCGCGCATGTATCAGAAGCCAAGGAGCCAGAGAGGATCATGTCGAGAGTGGCAATGCCGGTGGGCACATGGTGCACCGGTGTCGTCGGGCCCGAGGATGTCGACGACGCCAAAGACGGGCTCAGCAAGGCCGCGTCGGCATCGGCTGCAGACACCGTCAAGACTCGGTCTGCGCACAAAATATGTCAGTCCCGCCATACTCATCGGCTGTGTTTTTATTGTATGCTCTGCATTCGAAGTTGTGCAGGATTGCTCACATGCTAGCGGCGTACCGAAGTCATGGACATCGTGGCCGTGAATGGCATGGTAGTCCATTATTGAGAAGCCCGCTCTCTTCCCCTCGAATGGGAAGCGCCTCTAGGAACTTCAGTTACTACCTGGTTCGACCTTGGTCACTCCGCTTTCACGCTGTTGCGACCTAGTATAGTTTCTGATCATTTTTGTTGCTCGTCGTGTTCTGTTCCTGCCGTGTCAGGCAAAACTTAACAGGCCAGACGCGCCTTCCCGTCGCGACGCCAAAGTTTTCCCCGCATGCTTCTTGTGGGGCACTTTCCTCTACAGTGTTATACGAGACTACTCGTACGCGTAAAATGCAATGCCCTATCACTTCAAGAGCCTGGGGCAAGTTTAACTCTACACATCATCCTTCTCTAATTTTTAAGAGATACTATTAAAAATAACGAGTCGTAGCCATCTCAGCGGTATCACACACATCCGAACTGCCCCGCATCACGCCACATAACCAACTCGAAGCGCTGTACTTTGAATGCCCGTTCCGAGTTCTTAAACGGAAACCTGTCGTTCTCGAGAAACCAATTCATACAGTAGCGATCATGTGTCAGTCAGTCCCTACCATCGAATCGCTGACGACAAACAGACAAGGCAGAAACTAAATAGTAGGGTGCACATAATACGGGCCATCCCACCAAGCGGGTTCATTCAAAAGAGCTCGTCCCGTCCTAGGCTTTTGGGATGGCTCCGCATCTTCACCGACGTCAGCCAAGGACTTCCCCGATTTCTTCCTTCGAAAGCTTGTGAAAAGATATCCGCGCGGGGGCGATGGTAGTTGCGACATGTGACAGGGAAAGTCTGGGGTTGGTGTTGGAAGCAGCCTCGTTGGATGCAAGGCTATCGGTAAGTGTTTCAGGAGAAGCAGTGTCAATCAAAATCTTACATCGACGAACGCAGATCCTATGGCATAAAAAAAAGACTTCATGACTTCACTGGCACGGGCCAAAATGTTCCTTCTTTTGTAGGTTGTGGTCTGTCCAAGAAGAAAGACCTCTGATATGTGGCTGTTAATGGCTTTTTTGGCTTAGATCTAATAATGCGAGATTCTGTGCCGAATACAGACAAGGCGAAGAGGTAGGTTACTCGGAAGGAGCAAAATATCCCGAAAGCAACAGCGCACGGGGAGAGAGGGGGCGGGATAAGATAGCACAGATTCGATCTACCGTGTTGTTCGGCACTCAACACATGTCTTGACATGCAGATGCAGAATAGACAACTGTCGGGCGATACTGAGAATGCGAGTACCTCCAGACAAGCATGTGAACACCAGATAATTGAAAACCAAAGATACCGGTAAAAAAAAAAAAAGCACAGATAAGACACATCTGTACGTTACGCCGAGGCCTTGCCAGCAGGTTTCTGTTGATGCTCACTTTGCGCTACTAGGCTGAGCCACAGGCCTAGATCTGAATGAGCTGCGAGGTTAATGATGTCCAGCCCAGGACTGGGGATACCCGTAGCCGCTCTCGGTCCACATATGCCGAGCGCTTTACCGTACTCCCACAAAGTAGGCTACATTTGTCTGCCTTGGCCACCGATCAGTCTAGGCACCGGCATGAGATTTCGCAAGCACAGAGAGAATAAGTTAACCCGGCGCTTCAAATCTTTGGTGCTGGCCCGCATATCCGACTCGCACTCTTTTGGAGCATATGGAGAAAATGGAGTATGCAGGCCTGGCGGAGACAGCAACGTTTGATGCTTAGACTGCACACCCCCTCCGACTGGCAAATTAAAGTCCGCGATCACTAACTGACCCCCCTGGTCCGGCGCCTGGGGCTACGGCTGTCTCTCCATGTTTGCGGCTTTCCAGACGGCTGCTTCTCCAGACTCCTCTCATACGGCGTTTGTTCTCTCATACAGCTAACCTCTTCCTGATCTCGCCTTAGGGGTCGATACTTATCCACACCTGATCATGTGTGCAGAATTTTCCTCTCTATCATGGCACTCCGTAGAGCATTGCCTACTCTGTCAGGGTAATTTCTCAACCAGCTCGCGAAACCCTTCCCTACCCCCTTGGGACGCCGAAGTCGTACGAGTAGTCGTACTGTACTCGTAGTAGCATGTAACTTTGCGCATACTACTATGTAGCAGCGTGGAGCCCCGTGGCAAAAGGGTTCGGTGTTTGAACCCCGAGCCAGCGAGCACGGAGAATCTCTCTAGGCCAGCAATTTACAGATGGCGCCAAGGTGGAGAAAGGAGGGGGATATCCCAAAGGCATGGGTGCTTTGGGAAATTTTTTGCTTTCCCCAGCATTCCGATACTCCCACTGCGTAGTAGTATGTGGGAGAGTATCCACTGATAATGCCCCACAGAAACGCAGTTTTGCGATTTATCCTCGGTTAAATGGTTTTCAGTCTGGAAGACACAACTCTGCACAGCAGACAGCCGTGCCAACTGGTGCGACTGGTCATTTCCGTCGTAACTGCGAGGCTGCAATCTACTCTGGCTTTACTTCCGACCGAAGTGAGCAGCAGAGAGAAAGGCAGGCAATCAAACAGCGGGCCCCGTGCTGAGAAATGGACCTGGCGCATTGCATATCCGTACGGCCGTAACAAGACAGCAACAGTAACAATTGATAATTGATGCACACCCTCCAACGCTCATACGTATACACGTCGTAATGGCTTTCAAGAAGGCAATTGCGGCGTTGTCTTTTGATTGCCCGACTTTCTACCGATTGTAGCCTGAATGTTGAGCTTGGATGTATCCCACTTGCGCTGAACTCTCTTACTCATACGACGTGTGCCCTATTCGGGGCAGACCTTTCGCTACGACCTAGGAAGACCAAAGCGCGGCTAGCAAGGGCGAGCAAATGCATGGTGTGCGGGCTGCATGACTGTAGTCCATGATCTGCCCTCCACTACCCCAAACGCTATATGTTTAACGGCGCGGTCTAGCATCCTTCATCAGAGGCCTGACCCGGTCTGGGCGGTCTGGGCGGGAGGCATAATCAGCAACGAGTTTGCAGTCTGTGTATTGCTAAGGTGACAGAGGGCGCGGCAAAGCGATATCGCTGCCCGCTTACTACTGGCCGTACCCCAAGGCAATGGATCTTTAGATAGATACAAATGTAACAATTTGGCACTTGATCTCAGCCCGGAAAGACGCACCACAAAAGTTACATCTTATCTTGCCTTCCCGTACGGACCAGGTGGACCGCCGAGTTGCTGCCGTCGTTACCTTGCACGTCGTAGTCGTACTGGAGGGGACTGCTGGAGGGTGTACGGATACAAGGTCCCCGTCGGTTTCAGCATGCTCTGTCGTGGGGACAAACTCCTAGCGACGTCAGAGCTCCATGGCGACGCATGTTGCTCATACGAGCGCTGTTTGGCCCAGTTCTGCTCAGTCCGTTGTCGAAACTGCCCGCTGTAGGCTGCGCGGTACGGCACATCCGCCGTCTGGTCGTCAGCTTTCCTAATATAATAATAGTAGAAAGATGCCAGGACGTGGTTGGACTCGCCCCTATGCTCGGCCAAAAGGAACCAGGCTGTGTGGCCTTACTAGAATGGCGGAGACAGCCTGGCTAAGCCGACCCCAGTGTCTCCTATACCAGGGCCCTCACTCTCTCCCTCTCTTCCTCTTACGAGTACTCCTTATTGCCTTGCTGCGTATTGTTGGCATACAGGGCACAATATCTCGTTCTGCGGCAACCCCGACCGCCATGACTTTCGCCACCGAGTGAAGATAGATGCTGGGGTTCTTCATGCGCATCTTTTTTGTTTCTTATCTTATAAAGGGAGGGATTTGGCGAAGAAACCCGGAGTAATAATGAAGAAAATAGTGCGCGGCATCCTACCATGTACTATGTATTATGTACTATGTACTACTAGCTCCCTGTCAGCCTAGATGCCAATGCTGCGAAGTCAGACGGCGTTCAAACGGAGTTTCCCGTGGTAGAGCGCATTAGGTAAGCAGACACATCTTTTAGCTTGTCTCCAGGCTAAAATACTCGGGGATTCTCGGGATAGCGGGGAAGGCCCACTAGCAGCACTGGGCGACAAGTTCCAATTTTCGGCCACTACTCCGGGATACCATTTCCGTGCAGCAAAATACGATTGTGGCACCTGCCGTATGACTTTTTGAAATACGAGTACGAACAGGCGGCTGCGGCTATATTACAAAATTTGTCGAACTGTCGCACACCAGGTATGCGTTGGTAGCGGATCCGCCTCGAGACTCGCGAGCTCGCAGAGCCGGTTTCCAGGCCGGGACATAGTTAATCCTACTACATATTATTGCTGAAACCCCGCGATACCAGGGGCCCTTTACGACTTGCCTTGAGATTCAGAGCATCAAGCTAATGGGCAAGCTGGGTGCCTGCTATAAAATAGTTGATACGTACTCGTACATAGTATAGCTGCATGTGCTCTTAGACAAATGATTGTCTCGGCTAGGTACCGCATGAGCAAACAATGAGGAAGGCCTTCCCATTGATTGGCTTGTCGCAGTTCGAGAAGGGCCTTTTTTCGTCGGGGAGGGGCTGGCCTACCAGTCTGCTCATTCGTCCAAGGCATTTTCCGAAATGACACCGAAAGAAGAACCGACCTTAAAAAGGAAGACAGTCAGCAAGAGCGGCTGCCCCACCGGCAAAACCCGCTGGAAAAGAAACCAAAAAACGCGGGTTGGGCCAAATGGCCCCTTTCCTGTTTTGGATTATTACACATTGTCTCCTTTTCACATGTCAGCATGTGGACGTCGCAAAAGTGGTGAGGTTGGCGCATCCCCTAATTCCCCACGTATTGTCGCGAGAAGGCGAGAGGGCGAGAAAGCGAGAAGGATTGAGAATTCCAATCGAGACACCTGGGATATGCCATACGCGAGATGTCGTACACGTGCATCGATCTAGGACTTAAGTTATATTATTTTGGCGATATCGTTCTATAACTGATGTTATATGTTCCTTTTTGCATGTACGAGTATCTTTGCTTTGTAATCGGGTTAAGTCGACGCGAAGGCAGCGTACTATACCAGTAGAGGGGTGGCGAGGGCCACAGCAATACTAAGCACACCGTACCCCATAGCGCTATGGCGTGAGGCAATGGATCTACGAGTACATACTTCATACTAACGATAAATAAGATACATAGTGCACTACGTACTCATACAGTCGCAAGATATCCCGGAAAGTGCGGGGGGGATGACGGCCAGAGCCTTCACGTGCTACTATCGCCACCTGCGTGCTATGCCTATTACACCATCGTAGCCGGGGTGATCATCCTAGCCCTTGCCCTGTCGCAAACTCAGCTGGCGATTGTGTGTACGAGTAATTTTAGCTGCGACCGGTGTTCACTTGGGCGCAAACATGCCATTTTTCTTTCTCCATATCCCTTCTCACCAACCGAAGTGGGAAAACTAGCCAAATCTTCGGCTGTAGCGAACGGAGGAACGGAGGCGGAGAGTAGTTGGATGATTTGCCAATTTCCCCAGATTTCCACGAAGGCCAGGGAGAATCGTGCCGATGTGGCTCTCTAATGAGTGATGCCGCCAGCCATACTTTCTTTGTACAGCTCCGGATCTAAAAATGGTACTTCAGCAGAGGCAACATAACAAAAGTATTCGAAGAATAAACTTTTCGTAGGGTGTATACGGTTACGGAGGGCCTCAAGAGAAGGTACATCAGGCAACGGTTTCCTCTATTTTACGAGTTCATACTATAGACGGCGTTTCTAGATAAATATGGCAGGGTCTATGTAGCTGACAATGACTTTGCCAAGCTTGCTGTGGCTGCTGTGGCGTCGCCTGGTATTTGATATGCGGCGCCCCCCACGCTGCTGTCTAAATACTCCTGCGCATTGATGCAGACATGAGAATTGAGTGGGTATGGGCTGACAACGGAAAAGATAGGGAGCGGGCTTAGGGGTGTAAAAAAAGTCAAGGCTGTAGGCTGCCCGAAGTATAAAAAAAAAAAAAAAGGGTTCGGGGTACTGAGGGGAAAATAAAATAGAGTATCTTGAAAAGAAGCCGACAGAAAAACAAGGAATCAGGCCTTGGTAGTGTACTGAGGAATTCTCGGCATTGAGATGTTGGAACATGCTACCCCAGATCTGATGAACACATTTGTCGCAAGGCGACATACGAGTAAACGGTTGCACATACTAAAAGCAGACACCGGTTAGGAACACGGGGGTGCCGGGGGTGTGTGTGCTAGGGTCGCGTTAAAAGAAGGAGGGATGGTGTTTGATGTCTGGGGACGATTGACAGTAACAGAGACGGTCGGTCCCCGTTTTATTCGTTCGTTGGCGGAGAGAATTGACGCAGAAGAGAAACTGTGAGTGGAAGCAAGATCCCGAATTGATCCGACGCAAAGGGCCGCGAAACCACTGTGCACTGACGGAGTCGCCACAAACCACCTAGATTTGTCACCGTTTGAAGCCGATCGGGAAAAGTCGTCCGTTCACCCGCAATGGTGATCGTTTGTATCTTATCGCCCGGCCCACAGCCCCAGAATCCCGAGGGGTACGGAGTACTTATTCCCCTTATCTTTGTTCCTTACAAACAGGTGTCACTGGCGTACTCCACAGTCTCACCCCACACTGCCAGAAAAGAAGAAAAAAGACAGAAAAAAGGAAAGTTCGGGTGCACGGAAAAACACCGGAGTGTGAGAAGAAGCACAGAAGAAAAGTTCAAGGGTGGCTGCGAGGCGTGAGGCCCACCTCTGTAGGGAAAAGCGTTTAGAGTACCCGAGATTGGGGGATGATAAGAGCATGAGCATGGCCGCTCCTCCTTTCTATACTGAACGGAGCAACTCATTGAAATGGGGAGCCTGTGTGTTCGAGCTGTCAGCTGTGACGTACGAGTACGGGGTAGTTCTATCCCCGTTTAGTAGAAGACGGAT
>JRUC01000857.1:0-10000 GCA_000806385.1 Leptographium procerum | reverse complement strand
CTGTAGGATACTTACGGGAGTCGTAAGCAGTGCTCGGGGGGGCGGCCTTCAGGTGGGGTTATACCGCACGCTAGTGCTATCCTCGCCGTGTTAAGATACCATCCTGAATCACTCAGCTTATTAGCGAGCTTACGCCCAACGCCCACTTAAAAGCGTTCATGGCGCAACATGCGCTACGAAGCACGGCCAAATAACGTCGGAAGGGGGGTAGGGGAGCATGGCAGGGATCGCATGAGGCTAGACAAATTGGACTGGATTCTTAGCGTGCGAGTACATGCTCCGTACAAGTTGTGGTTTTCACATCCTGGTGCTGAAGAAACACCGGCCAGGCAAGGACAAACAAAGAAGCCTTAGCAGCCTATTAGACCATTTTACCCAGCACACGGCTATAATGGAGGCCGGCCGCACTAACGAAACAGTTAGGCTATGAACTAAACAAGGAAAGCAAGTTGCACACCGAGAAGTAAACAAAAGACTGTCAATATTGTCAATACTCATTTCTCTTCATGGAGGGGTTCTGCATTGCCGATTCCCCCTCCCAGCCTTGTAAGGAGTTCCTATGTACCCGTATCGCAATTATAAGATGTTCCACTCAGCCTGTCCGAAGACCTTTTTCTTCCTTCCATAGACCAGCGGTGAAGGGAGAGGCTAACGGCAATGGCGCCAGTGTCTTATCGAGTTCTCGTGTGGGATACTTGCGGTTTGTAGTCGCATCGAGCTTCGTACATTCTTGGTCATTTCTTGAGAGAGTGAGGGGGAGGGGTTGCCAGCCGCGCAACGGGTGGCAATGTTGGTTTTTTATTTCGGTCTTTGGCAGCCATCTGGCGGCCACCCTAAAGGATACGAGTACGAGTACAGATGTGGCCCGTACCCCGTACTTTATACCATCTTGGCGGTCGTAGACGCATCCATATTTTCTTTCAATGTGCGAGTGTTCTAGCCGTCGCGGCCCTTTCAACTTACGAATACGTAATATGCATACAAGTCAGCCTTGATTGTGGTCAGGAATTGAAACACATTCGAGGCACATGTCAAAAGTCACTGTCCCTCTCACAAGATTCACCGGGGTGACCCCTCTTGGCCGGGGGCGAAATTCCAGTTTGTCGCCTATTCACACGATGCACACTTTTACATAGTAATGAGGAGCACTGAGGAGCACTTAGACAGCCCGAACTGAAGCGGTAGTCTCGAAGCCACAACAAGCCTCCACCTACGAGCACTTAGTACACGATGCGTCCAGTAGCATGGGCAGCCCAGCGTATGTTGCCCGTCACATTCCACCTCTGCATACATTCAGCGGTAGGGCCGGCCGAGACGGGCCAATCACGATGCTGCCACCGCTCGTTGGGAGCCGACTGGCCCAAACCGTCAAATTTGGCCTGCCATCAGTGAGACACGGCGGCATGCGAGGGGCAACTATGTCGATTAACCGTTGTTGATAAGAAGGCTGGCGGCGGCGATCCGCATTTGGTTGGTCCATCAAAACCCATTTCTGAAAGCTTGTGACCAATACGGCAGCCCCTCCTTTTTCCCTCCTTTCCCTCCTTTCATTCAGCAGCGGTTGACGAGTCCCGAAATATAATCGTTTTGGCCTGCTGATTTTCAGCTGAGCCGCGCTGAGTCTTTCATTTGCCTCCCCCCTACGGCGACAGACGAAAAATGGAATTTTGACTCCATTACAGTCTCCGGCAGACGCTGCATCGTCCAATCTGGGTTGAAATGTTTTGATTTGCTTTTGTTTTTGTTTTTGCTTTTGCCTTCAAATAGAGCGGATCAGATAAGGGGTTAGCATGCAACGGACTACGAGTACGGGTGCTGTTCTGTCTTATTCGTTCCCAACTGATATTTTTCGATGTGTTCCTTTTGGTAAACCCCTCTTCCCGTCTACCCCTGTCATTTAGCCTCCCCTCCATCGGAAATCTCATGGGCTGTTGGGTGGGCATATGGGTACGGTACGCAGAATAAGCGTCTTCTCTCCGACACGAATAGATGGTTTTCTAGGTTGTAATCCCCGCTTAGAGCCGGCTTCCGATTCTGACGCGTAGACCTACGGGTACTCGTGGTACCCAGCCATATTGCTTTGTGCATGGCTGGCGCTTAAAGAGGTTTGAGTGTTTTGCGCTGGAGACTACGAGTACAAGCATGCCAGAGCAGGGGCCCCAAAGTAGTCAGCTGCTCCTCCGTTCCACACTGGAATGGTGGTGAGTCAATCCTTCAGCAACACTGTTGATTGATATCTTGTGTCTGGGGAAATGAGACACGAGACAGATGCCTTAAGAGCCATTGGTGCAGACTTTCTTGGGGTACATGGTATGAGCAGTGGGCTGTGCAGATCAGGCAGATCAGGAAGCCCGATATGACGGCATATGCGCTCGTTTCTTGCAAGATATCCTACTCGTCACAAGAAGCGCAGTTTTCTTCTGTTGCGTACGAGTGAAGACAAAAGGTAAAAGAAGGTATGGAGCCGGCGGTGGTATGTATATGACGTCATCCCGCTTTTCTAACCAGCAAACGTGACCTGGTTTGTTCGGCGCACCAGTGGGCTTTGTCTAGGATCGGTCCACCATAACTAGTGGTGGCCAAAGCGCCAAGCTCAGTTTCATGGAGGGGCACACTTTTCGTCTACTTGCGAGCAGTATTATCGCGAATCGTGGTTGAGGTCCTATGCAAAGCAAGGAAGATATATTCTGCCCTCTTTTCGGTTGTCATCTAGTTGTCAGATAGAGAGCCCAACCCACCCCTCAGAACGGCTGAAACAGACGGCCACAATACAGAGCACATATATGGTGTTTGAGATACCAGCCACCACCACTATCTAAAAGGGATAGGACCGCCCCTTCCTCCATACCAGTGTTTCTCTCGGCCCTTTCGATTGCAGTCAGGCCATCTCCAAGGTGCCTACGAGTATGGAGTGCTCGTACAACGAGGGAGAGAAGTTGTACGAGTAGTACTCTCGTGCGAGTACTGGTACGGTACGCGGAATTTTGTGCCTGCCGAAATAGGTAAGGATGGGTTTTTAACGTGAGCTAAGGCTCCTGTCGACGATCCTTTCTTGTCTTTCACTCCGACTTCACGATGATTGTACTATGTATGCAGTGGCGGTCAAGCAGCACCGTCCAAGGCCGCCTCGTCTTTTGCCCTCACCGGCTGCCGGCCTGTCGGCCTGTAAGATACAAGAAGTTCGCTCTCATCTCGACAGCCATGGCACAGGGATATTGACTTTACCAACCACAATTGCTGGCTGCCCTCCTGAGGTATCATTGCAGCGTTTCACCGAACCAGAAATGGAAAGACCCCCAAAACCAAACAGCCTCTTCATTTCACCTGCGTAGATTTCAGTCCTGCAAAGCAGAATCTCGTCCCGTGGGCTTCCACCCCCCCCCACTGTGCTGCACAGAAAGGCCCCACCCACCTCTCTTGCACCGTATTTCTCGCTTTTCTTCTTTCTCTCCTCTGACTTTGCCATGCGTTTGGAGAGATACCAAAAAATCATGCAACTGCGTCGCTACTACATAGCATGCAACCGTTTGTCTTCCTTCATGCATGTATCGTACTCTGCTCACAGGTATGTCCAATCCGACTTCTTTCCATCTCTCCACAAACAGAGCTCTTCCCTTTGCACAAGTGAAATATGGTCCATCCCTGCATTTTAGTGGTCGGCCACCAAGAAATGCAGCGGGTCCATGGCGCATATCTTGTCACACAAGCTCTCCAATCCTATCCAGCCCGTGGCAGGACCCTATGTCCGAGTACGAGTAGTCTGCCCTATTAGTCTGTCATCTGTCTCGTCCGTAGTGGCCGACGACAATGCCGAGAAGAGGTGTGCTCGATCAATCCTTTTGGCTGTGGCAAATGCTGCGCTTCCGGCGGCATATTAAAGATGCCCCCCCATTTAGTCGGAGGCCACCACAAACTGCAAATTTGTCAGGGCCGGCCTACCGTGCTTGGAGATGCGTTCATGCCGTGCGCCTCTTTCTCCAGCCGCCTCCTCTCGCCTCCAGAATCTTGACGGATTAGGACGAGTTCCATTTCCTCCTTACACCTCTGATACGCCAATGGCTTGACCCTCCCCTCCCTCTCGGATTTCCTCACCGCTTCATTGTCTTGCACCTCGTTTCTTTTTTTAAACCTCTGGTACTCGACGAGGCGCCAAGGAAAATGCCCGGATGAGTAAAAGTGCAGTTCGGCCTTGCCTTGTGTCCCGAGTGCGCTGATTGGACTTTCTTTCATGTGCGAAAGGGAAAAAAAGGATTATGCATTGAAGGCATTTTTTCCTTTTGCTTCTGGTCGGTCTGCTGCAATACAACCCATCCATTTCCATGTTGCCGCCTGTCCCGGGCTCTCTGGCATTCTCGGCCCTCCATGACACCATAATGGATCATGTATATACCGCCTCCTGAGACGGGAAAGCAGGACATGCGCCGCAAGCTTTTTCATTGATGCATCCTACAGTATCCACCTCCTACTCCATCCATCACAAAGGGTGACAATCTGGTGGGCTTTGCATGCCGGCAAAAGCGCAGGACTCGAATAGAAGCCCTAGTATATACCGTAGCCTATGTCTCTCCACAGTTTCAGCAGTGGCCGGAAGAGGGCTCCGGCCAGCCAGCCAGTGCACCATGTACGTCAGCACAGCGCCGCCTTTGCCCGGCACAGCGGTGGGGGAGCACCCTTCTTGCTATTGGAGGCACGGAAGTTTCCAGACGCATACCTGTAAAAATAGGTAGGTTGGGCATCTCAGGGTGATCCTGGCTTGGATGTTGAGGCTCTGTCTATCTTTACTCCCCTCGGATTGCCTGCCGTCTCAGCAAGACACGGCTTGCACGGCCAGGGACTACGGAGTAAGAGCAAAGTTGATGGCCGTTCCTGAGACATACTGATTCCATCGTGTTTTAATGTTTGTGCTATTTGCCCCAGAGAGGCTTTACAGGCGCCGGTTTCGGCCATGGTACCTCTGTCTTCTCAGTTGCACCTCAATATTATTTCTCCTTTCCGTTTTCTTTTTCTTTTTCTTTTTCTTTTTCCTTTTACTTTTCTTTTCTTTTTTTGGGGTAAAATTGGGCCGGCACACTTGACAACATAATTCATTCATCTATCTTACAAATAAGAGACGCATCTCAACCTGCCCATCCGATGATGATTACTGCAGTGCAGTCAGCTGGGACTGTACTCTGGAGACAGCCAATCTAATTGCTCGTCGCACAATTTATGGGTGGGTATGAGACGGGTAACGAAGGACGCTGCCGTGAAAAGGTTTGACGGGCGGATACATATCTTACAATCCTCGCCTTGTCATTCTTTATCAAAGCTTGGAATCCACGTCTATTGGCTCTCTTCACGTATGTACTCCTGGGCACTATCCTTATGCGCATCCTTCTTCCTCTCGAGTAGCACATTGGCGAAGAGTAGCTAGCACGAGCTTGCACATGAGCCGACTTTTGCTGTATTTCCCATCTTTTGGAAGAGGACAAGATGCCTGTGTCTCTCTGCATGTATAGCCCCAACCCTGTACTCATCCTGTACTCACTGTTGACTCTCATTATGCTTATCGTCGAATACACAAGGGGCTCCGTAGGCTCACGTAACGGCTTCATCACGCGTGATTGCTGCAGAAAAGCCAGGTAAGATAATATAGAATCTGCGTACGACGTAAGACTTCCAAAATGGCAATCATTATGCGAAGCCTCTATCCCCAGTACTTCACAACACCTGTTCTGGTTGGAAGGCAGTGTTACAACTACGCACATCTCGCCATCAGAGGAAGGTAGCAAGACTGAAAACAGGTTTTGAAACTTGACTGTACACCGTGTAATAACTTCCGATATCCTTTAAAAAACGTCCTTTTCAACTTGCTATCACCTTGTAGTTCTGCTCCGTCTGTAATGTTGTGACATGGTAGCACGATGAAGTAGCAGCATTCAAAACTCCCCGCCTATGTGCTGGCCACGGCCTGAGACGAGCCTCTTGGAAGCAGGGGTAAAAAAATAATTTGTTCGCATTTTCTTACGTTTCAGCAAAGGAACCACAGCGTGATGCTATCTCTCTCATAATATCGGGGGATAAAACTAGCACCAGGATTACATGCCTACAAGCCTGTCTAAGTAAGAAGCTGCTTTTGCCTTCACCTATTGAGGCGAGCTAGCAAAAGGTATAAATAAATAATTTGCGGCCATGTGAGAAGACTTTTCTGATTAAAGACCTTAAAGGGGACAGAATCCGCAAATCCAGCTGACTATGTACTTGTACAAAAGAGTCATGCTCTCGAGGCTTCTAGAATGTATGGAGAGTATCGCACGAGGCCGTCTGACAAAGGCTGACGGAGTAAGAAGTGGCTACATTCGAATACCGACATGCCCAAAGCGGCGATGCCTCCTTGCTTACGCACGCACACACCCTTCCAAGGTGGCGGTGTAATTCTGTCGTATACACCAAGCATCTTTTACCGAAGGGCTTATTTCACCATATACAGATAACCGATCAGGGTGGGCACTAAAAAGGGACAGGACATAAACACAACATCAGAATTGCGATCGGCAAGACCGAGTTCACGTCTTACGAACAAAACACAGACACACAGACACACTCGTGATCTATAGCGGACACGAATCATGGTCACATCGCCATCTCCTGCTGAGATGTCGGATGTCGTCGGAATATTGTCCTGCTGACCGGCAAATCTGGGGGGGGGGAGTGGCATCTTGCAGGCAGCAGACATATGCTACCCGAATAAGCAAAGACTTTTAAGATTTTCGTCGAGCTCATTTCTCTCTTCCTGCCACGTCGTAACATACATATAAGTTTGGGCTATACATGGAAGCCACTTAAAGGGCTGGGGCCACCTCTTTGGCTAGAGCTGTCCCTCTTTGATTGTGACTAGCCGGTCCAGAGCGCGGCCACCTTCCAGGGCCCAGCCGCCCGTCACGTCGAGCTTGTACTTCTGTCCATCGACCTCGACGGGCACGAAGCCCTCGCGGGAGAAGGCGCGACGGATGCCGACCCAGGCCACGCGGGCGCCCTGCCACGCGTGCCGGAAGGGGGCGGTCATCAGGTGGTTCATCTCGTATTCATGTGCCTTCTTGCGGCGCTCCTCCTCGGCGCGGCGGGCTAGGACGCGCTCGTAGCCGGTGGCCGGAGAGGAGCCGACGCCAGCGTCGGGGGACTCGGCACCGATACGCTCGCCATCGATGCCAAAGGCGACGAGCCGGAACGGAAGCGCCATAGTGGCCGGCTGGACGTACAGCTTGCGGGCGGGCAGGACCGGCAGCATGCGGCCGATCTCAACCTCGAGAAAGACGGGAATGGGGGTACTGCCGGCAGCTTTGGCGGCCTTGGCAGCCACGCCGGGGCCGGCGAGGGCGTTGATGCGTGAGGCCGGTACGGCATGGATGGAGCGGATGATGCGGGCACCGCCGAGGATAAAGTAGCCGCCCAGGCCGGCCATGACGACGCAGATGACGCCAAACGCATGCGGCACCCACCAGACCAGGTCGGGCGGCGGGCGCAGGTAGATGGACCAGTAGTTGACGATGGTGTAGCCGATGCAGAACATGCCGGCGCTGGTGCACGACATGCGGAACCAGAAGTGCGACGGCGCCTGATAAAGCAGCGTGGGCGCGGCGCGACGGCCCAGCTGGTCGGCAAAGGTGCGGATGGCGGCGGCAGACGAGGCGGCAGCTGATGCAGCGGTGGCGGCAACGCTGGCAGGTGGGAGTGGTGGTCGGCGGGAGGCGCCGGACGGAGGTGCAGCGGGGGCTGCGTGTGGTTGTGGTTTTGGTGTTGGCGAGGATGGTGGCTTCGCTCTTGATATTGGTTTTGATTTCGGCTTTGCTCGTTGTGCGGCTCTCGGAGAGAAGGACGAGAAGAGCTGACAGCCGGTAGTGGACTGTAGCAGCCGAGCCGCACCCTGAGGAGCGGCTGCGAGAGACTGAGGAGAGGTGGCAGCAGCCATGCTGAAGGATTGGCAGGGCGTGCGGACAGCAGAGAGGCCGTAGCGGCCCAGAGAGGCGAGGCCTCTCGAGAAGGAGGCCATTCTGTCCTGGGCGGCTTCTGGAGTCGTCGGCTGGACGAGCTAGGAATCGCAGCCGGAAGAGGAGCCTGCCGTCCTTAGGGTGGTGCTATAGGAAGAGCAATTGACCGGATGCGGTAGAGTTGCGTGTAGCTCTCTGAGGAAAAGAGAAAAAAAAGGAACGGTACCTGGATGTCTACACTTTTTTTTTCTTTCTTAAAAGTCTGGTGATAATTAGGATTAAAGTGGACCCACTTTAACATATCGATTTCAAGACTTCGACCCAGCCAATTGGTGCTAACAGGCAGCGGACGAGGCACGTGATATCAACCTCAAGGCACTATTTGCTACGCATCTAACTCAGATGAAGTTTCTTCCCGTTCAACGAGCAGAAAGCACTTCCAGGTTCCAACTTCTCTAGCAAGACATGGGACCGCCGCCGCTCGAGCTGACCCTTGTCGTCGCTGCTACGGCGCGCGACATGGGAATTGGTGCAGCCGGCGGCCTGCCATGGACGGGTCTGCGCAAGGAGATGGCATACTTTGCGCGAGTCACAAAGAAGGGCGAGGTGAGCAGCAGCCAGGGTTGCTTTTATTTATTTACTATTCTTCTTTCTTTTCTGACGTCTTGTTTCCCAGGGAAACGCCGTCATAATGGGCCGCCGCACGTGGGACAGCATCCCGCCCAAATTTCGGCCGCTGCGTGGCCGCCTGAACGTGGTCATCAGCCGGTCGTTTGCGCCCGGCGCAGCCAGAGATCCGGAGGGCGGGCCGGGCGCCGGGCCTGTCGAGGCGTCCTCGTTGGAGGCGGCGCTGGACTACTTGCGGAAGCGGCCGGCCGGAGGGGATGGCCGGGTCTTTGTCATTGGCGGGGCGCAGATCTACGCCGCAGCGATCGGCCTGGCAGAGGCGCGGCGCGTGCTGCTGACGCGCGTGCTGTCGGATTTTGCGTGCGACACGTACTTCCCGCTGGTGCTGGGGGGCTCGGAGCAATCCTCATCGACCTCGTCGACCTCGTCGTCCCCGTGGCAGCGCCGGAGCCGGGAAGAGCACGGTCTGTGGATCGGCGAGGAGGTGCCAGAGGGTATCCAGACAGAGAACGGGACAGACTATGAGTATCAGATGTGGGAGAGAGTAGATTAGAGCGCCGCCCTGTGCCTCTAGCTTGCTATGGTGGCACTACAAGAAGAAATAAGTCTCCAAAAAAAAAAAACGCCTCGATGCATGAACCATGACCGTTTTCCTTTTCTTTCTTTTCATTTTTCATTTTTCATTTTTCCTTCTCTCTTTCGCAGTTCTCCTCGCTGATTAGGCCGTGGCTGCCTGCTCCTTTTCTGCAATTACTGCAGGCTCGTCTGCAGACGGTTGCTGGAGCTGGGACTCGGACTGAGGCTCGGACTGGGGCTGGAGCTGCTGGAGCAGCGCGGCCAGCTCCTTTGTAGCCGGCTCGTCGACGGCGGACAGGTGGGCTGTGGGCGGGGGCCAGGAGAAGATACCGCTGCCGCCGTGCAGGACCAGCTTCTCGTCGGGCATGCGATCGAGCATGGCGAAGCTGCGACGCATCCAGGCGACGACGGCGGCGAGGGCGCGCAGGTCGACGTCGGGGCGGGCCTTGAAGAGGTTGCGCCAGAGGGCGGAGGCGAGGATGGCGTCGCTGCGGACAAGGCCCTCGTCGTAGGCGACGATGATGCCGCGCCAGGTCATGAAGAGGTCCTGCAGGTGGCGCTGGCGCAGGCCGCGCGAGCTGATGTGGTGGACGCGGTCCATGCGGTCCTCGGCCTCCTGGAAGAAGTGGTCGGTGATCATCGACTGCCACAGCTGGTACGTCTCCTTGTCGAAGCAGCGCAGCCGCGTCACCACCAGGTACATGTGCAGCATCGTCACCTGGGACCACGAGCTGAAGGAGGGCAGCAGGCCAAATTCTGGGGGTTTGTCAGCAGTGTCACCAATTGGTCTTTTTCTTTCTTTCTTCTTTCTCTTTTTCTTTCTCCTTTTC
>JRUC01000851.1:0-11337 GCA_000806385.1 Leptographium procerum | reverse complement strand
AAACGCTCCCCCCCCCCCCCCCCCCCCTGCGCCTCTTAAGTATGGAATAGGAATGGACGCCCATGTGAAGCCACAGTCATGTTCAGGCACGGCCTTGGCTACGACTAGGCCCGCCCTTCATCACTCAGAGCCAAGTCAGGGGCAGAATCTAGGTCGGCTGGTTTCAAGAGGAGCACCAGGCGGTAGGCGCTACTGCCGTTCAAATAGTATCTGTGTAGCTTTTTTGAGCGAAGAAAGCCGAGTCTCTCGTACAGGCGGATGGCGGGTAGGTTGGTCTCCTCCGTTTCTAGCACGACCTCATCGGCATCGCGTTCTGTCATAGCGTAGATGGCTCTTTTGACGAGAGCTGTAGCTACCCCATAACCACGATGAGGCGTCGATACTGCGAGCATGGCAATATATCCACGTCGGGTGGGCGGACTGTTCGATGCATGCGTCTCCAACTTGCATACGATAACGCCAACCAGTGATGAATTTGTGGGATGAAGAGCCTATCAGTGAGGCGTTGAGTATGAGCAACAGCACGACACAATGAGGCTGGACGCCAGAATGAACTTACCATGAAGCAGAGATGGCTCCACTGGTGGAGAAAGTAGCGGTACACATATATGCTGTATGGTTCGCTCAGATCCTTTGAGATTAGCGCCCGAATCGCCGGGAGATACTGCTTCTCGAGGTCATGCTCGTAGCGAATGTAGCGCAGGCCGGAAGAAGACTGAAGGGCTCCTGCAGCTGGTGCTACTACTGCTGGCGGTACCATTGCGTGCGTGCGCAGCCTGCCAGCTTCGAGCGGCGGCGGCGAAGGCGAGTATGGGACGAAGGAAGATGGCAGAAAGCAGGTAAAAACACGGCCGCTCCCCCGTCGACAAGAAAGTTAATTGCAGCCAGTCCGTCGGTCGTCAGCCGGTCGTCCGCTGCCTTCGCACTGGTGGCCGTCCAGCGTCGATGCCCTTGTCCGGAGGGGGGAGGGGGTTGGTATACCCCAGCTGCGGTGTGCTTTTATGTATTCTTCCCCGTCCAGATTTGGTGTGCGAGCTTGCGGTGCTACTTTTGTGATCTATGAGTAACTGCCAAAGATACCGTCACATGCAAAGTCGGGGAAGGCGCTAGGCTGATTTTGGTGGAGCAGGAGAAACCGTAGCGAATTTGCCGGTCAACGGAATGCTCTGTAGCTCCGCCGCTAGAGTCGTCATCGCTTCATGCAGTTAGTAACGGGTGCTTTTTACAACTGGATTGCGGCCGGAGGGGCCGTCAACAAGCAACGAAAGCAACGACGCGCCACATGTACCTTGACAGCATATACAGAGGGCGCAGGCTACGACGAGCGTTAATAAGTAGAACCGAAGAGTCGCCTGCGCGCGGCACAGGCATCTAGAGCGGTCTGCATCGACAGTTCTGCCCGGAAGGCGACGGGAAGATCTCCCTCAGAGAAAAGCCAACATCAGAAGTGCACATCTAAAATAAAAAAAACATTCACACGGATCCAGAAGAAGAAAGCTATCTCTCTAAAAATCGCCAGGCCAGCCCTACGAAGGAGCGGTGAGAACACAGCTCCAAATACCCAACATCATGGCCACTTCTCTACGACGACGGGGGGGAGGGAAAAACGACGCCCCAGAGGAGATGACTGGCAAACATACCACCCAGTCCGACGAGGCCACGCGGTCTGATAGCCATTACAAGAGAGATAGGCAGGCGGAGCACCCTGTCGAAAATGCACAGCGAGCCGCTCACCCAAACAGTCAGGGCAAGAAACGTCGCAACACGTTCATGTTCTTACTCGGCAGCCTATTCGGGCTCGTAGCCGCCGGATTTTTCGCCAAAAGCAGCGACCTGATCGACTTCCCCGAGATCGGAGACCTCAGCATGGATGGCTTCTTTGATGTGCTGCCAGCCGGACTAGTAAAGGACATGCGAGAACTTGTGGTGAGTAGTATAGCATTGCTCTCCACCCAGATAGACCCTCCATCGACTTATAAGCACACACGCCTTTCCCGCCCTTCTCTGCGAGGCTTTGATCACTGCAATACTGATGGGAATTTCGAGCGCGTTTCAGAATGGGGAACGCGACTTCCTAGATAGCTACGATGCGTTTTCTGTCGGTCTCAAGGTGAAGGCCGAGGGCCTCGGTGTCAACCACTCCATCATCATGATACCTGGTGTCATCTCTACAGGTCTCGAGTCCTGGGGGACTGCCAACGTCTCGCGTCAATACTTCAGAAAGAGACTCTGGGGTAGCTGGAGCATGATGCGCGCGCTGGTACTAGACAAGGAGAACTGGAAAAGGCACATCATGCTCGATGAGAAGACCGGTCTTGACCCGCCCGACATCAAGTTGCGCGCCGCTCAAGGTTTTGATGCCACAGACTTCTTCATCACAGGCTATTGGATTTGGAACAAGATCTTTGAGAACTTGGCATCGCTAGGCTATGACCCGACCAGCTCATTCACAGCCGCCTATGACTGGCGTCTATCGTATGCCAATCTCGAGACACGTGACCGGTACTTCACTCGTCTCAAGATGTACATTGAAATGGCAGTGCAGTCCTCGGACAGAAAAGTTGTCCTTGTGTCACACAGCATGGGCAGCCAAGTTCTATTTTACTTCTTCCATTGGGTGGCTTCGCCCCTCGGCGGCCGTGGCGGTCCCAGCTGGGTTGAGAAGTATGTGGACTCGTGGATCAATGTCAGTGGCTGCATGCTCGGGGCAGTCAAAGGCCTAACCGCGGTGTTGTCGGGCGAGATGCGGGACACGGCGCAGCTGAATTCTTTTGCGGTATACGGTCTGGAGAAGTTCCTTAGCAAGGAAGAGCGGGCCGAGATCTTTCGTGCCATGCCGGGCATCTCGTCCATGCTTCCCATCGGTGGCGATGCTGTGTGGGGGACGGTGGAGGACGGGGCACCCGACGATCAGCCGGGGCAAGAGCAGAGCTTTTCTACGCTGCTTAATTTCCGAACAGCCGACAACTGGACTGTGCCGCACCGTAATCTGACTGTCAGCGGCTCGCTGAGCCACCTTTTCGACACTTCCGAAGACTGGTACCGGAAGCAAGTCGAGTCGAGCTACTCTTACGGTGTCGCCCATACCTCTGCAGAGGTTGAGGCGAACGAGGACGATCCAAGAAAGTGGATTAATCCGCTGGAGACCCGGCTGCCACTTGCACCCAGCCTGAAAATATACTGCTTCTATGGCGTGGGGAAGTCGACGGAGCGAGCATACTACTATCGATCCCCCGAACTTGCTACAACCGCCAAGCTCAACATTGCCATTGACACGGCGTTAACCCGAAGCGAGGCAATCGACCATGGTGTCATCATGGGGGAGGGAGATGGAACGGTCAACCTGCTAAGCACGGGTTATATGTGCAACCGGGGCTGGAATTTTCGAAGGTACAACCCAGCCGGCGCAAAAGTCACGGTCGTCGAGATGGCACATGAGCCAGAAAGATTCAATCCTCGAGGTGGCCCGAACACAGCGGATCACGTCGACATCTTAGGGAGGCAAACGCTAAATGAACTAATTCTGAGGGTGGCGGCTGGCCACGGCGACTCGATTGAGGACAGTGTGGTTAGTAATATTCACCGGTACGCTGATAAAGTCAAGGTGTACGAAGAGGAGTGATAATGTCGTTTTTTTTGGAGTGGGTCGGGGGCGAGCCTTATATAGACAATGAAGCTGCCATTCTTTTTAGGCATACGTGGAATAGTCGTCGCATTTCGTTGACTGACTATCGTTTGGGATGTGTACTTCGGTCGGCCTTTTACGAACTGTGGAGAACTTAGAAAGGTGCCTGCACCACAATTCTAGTCTACATTTTACAGTAAACGTCTTGCCGTGTAAGGGAAGTCTTTTCCCTCTTTGGTCTGCACCTCTAGCTCCGGTTGAAATACATTCTACGGGGCGCGAGCTCGGACCAGACGGGGAAATAACTGACATACTAGGGAGCTCAGGTGCGTACACGACGGAGATGCATGTCATAGTGAACGGCTAGAGACCCCGTCCTCAAATATCATAAGATGTACAATGTGAGCACCCCACGCAAAAACGTCCTGTGAAACAGAGTGAGTGCAGCAACCGTTAGACAAACCTGAGCGACGGTGGCATAGCAGAATGCGAACGCCCGCGGAGGCTAGAAATCCAGCACAGTTTCAGCATCATCGTCATCGCTTAGCGTTTCTACCTCATCGATAGCTCCCTGCCGCCCTACTGCCAGGCCCCTGGCCGGATCATGGGCGGACACGGTGATAATAGCCTTGCCCTGCACGTGTTTGATAGAGCTTTTCCAACTATCCCAGTCGTCATCGTCCCGAATTAGAAACCCGATAAGCATGCTCGGATCCATTTCGCGGATATGCAATCGCCGCAGGCGACGTGTATGACATGAATTCAACTCTTCTCTCGTGTAATCTGAAGGGCGCCCATGATAAGGAAGAGCTGGCCTCGTATGGTGTGGATCTAGATAAAAGAGGAAGGAGCCTTGGTCGTCAAGGTGCCTCTGAGACCCAACAAAATAATGCGAAGATGAAGGGCGTCCCCTTAAAGCCAACGGACCTCGTCAGTGAAAAGAGCCGTGACTGGTATGATAAAGACCAGGGCAGATGCACTTACCCAGCAATGCCAACCGATTGTTGCATTTGTAGCGTAGATGTGAGCGCTTCCCAGTACACCGTGTTGACCTTGTCTATCCCAAGCCTAGTACAAACTAGTATCAAAGTCGGATGAAAATCATCGTCAGGTCCGGCAGGCCTAGCAACCTCCATAAAGCTGTCCTCGTATACATCGGGCAAGTCCCTAGTAGCATACACACGAAGTGGGCCGCCTTGTCCATTGGTCAGGGCCCTACCAATGTGTGAGCACTCTGTCATGTCCATTCGTAGGTGGCACTAGCCAACTTACTGTATACAGCGAGACGTTGCAGATGGACCAAACCACTCGCCGGGATACTTTCCACATGCAACTGCGCCATGTTCGACAAACCGGTGGATCGAGTATGGCGCTCGAGCGTCATCAGCGAAAAGGGCAACTATTTCTTTTTCGGCTATGCCGCCGTCTGACAGTCGCCAGCCTAAGTTGAAGGTTAGAATTTGAATGCAGTATCAAATAAGGACAGGAGCTTACCTCGACCCAGTTCATACATCGCCATGGCATTTGCAAGGAGGCTCTGTCCTGACCGAATCATGCAGCCCCATCCGCTATCCGAGGAGAAGCCGCTCTGATCACCCAATGCTTTCAGCTTCAAGGCAAAGGACATGGTGGCTGGGGCCTTCGGGTCTACTGAACGAGCAATCGGCTCGAATCCGCACCGATAAGTCATCCAAAACCGCGAAGCAAAGTCGTCGATGAAGGCGGTTGGCCAGCCACCATCGTCAGTAGCCTCATAGTCGCCAAACGCAAGCGAAGAGCTAAAGCTGCTCGATGTCGAGTCAGGAGGGGTATCCGGCACCAACGTCGCAGGCGGCGAGGTAGTAGGATCGATATCTGGAGGTGTTGTGGTTGGAGGTACGTCTTTATCAAAAATTGCGCTCCTTTTCTTGCTAGGTTCAAGCGCGTATGAACAGCCCAGGCACCACACCGGTTGATTATCTCGTGCATTGTTAGTAGGCTCAGGATCCCAAAGCATCTTCACAATACGACGGCCGTAGCGGCCCAAGTCAGCCGCACCAGCGACTGCTTTTTCCATTGCAGCACCAGCCGGATTCATGGTTTACTGCACGATAAGGTCGGCTCTGAGGTGTTGTCGGGATAGAGGCAGCTCGGCGAAGGTGGACCCGAGTGCAAGGGCAAGCGTTGGTGACCATGCAACGCGCAGTAGCCAGCCAGAGGAAGTATCCAGAATAAATCAACCGCGGCAACTTATTCGACGAAAATTTATCGACAGCTGGGCGTCACAAATGATGAATGGACAAACAGGGTACCAGTTGGTAGTTCCTGGTTTTGAAATGACGTGGGATTACTTCGCAATGTTCTTGCTGCCTTCTAATTACTCAACGGAACAAAGCTCCACGTGCCCCACACCGAAAGTGTAAGATGCTAATATATTATGATTAGTAATCGGTACAGGAAACTTGTCCACTAGGACTCAAAATTACGAGCATCATCTTCAATATATCAATGCAATATCGTTTTGGGAATACATGAAGGCTCAGCCGTGCAATCATGTCCAAGAACAAGAAAGGCGCCTTTGGCAAAATGGCGCCTAAACCACGAGGTGCCTTTGCCAACAACTCTTGGAGCAGACAATCTAGCAAACAAGAAGCGTCTGCAGATTACCAATCTAAAGGAACCCCTGGTGAGATCGAGAAGTTCTCTACGCATACAGCTACTTAGGCTAATTATGGCAACCTACAGGGAACATGATGCAGGAATTGGCGAGAAATACGAGGAATCAGATGGCACATTGGGACCAGGACACTCGCCTACGAGATCAGCCTGTCTACTTTACGAGTGGCGGTTTTATCGAACCATCAAATGAACTTGTGTGCAATGCACCTCTTACGCGCGATGCCACCAAAGACGCTATTTGCAACTCGAAAGACAGTGAAACGGTCGACTCGCGCACGCCACAGCTCACAGTGCCACAGGCTCTCTCAGAAAGTGGTCTTGAAGCCTCTCCTTCCAACAGCAAACAAAACAAATCTGCTGTCGACTCTGACTCAAGCGGAGAGATCATTCTTTTCAAAGGACGAGGTAGCCGCAAAAATGGTCGACGAGGGTCAAGGTGGCGTGGGCCTAGCCGCACAGCTAGTACATCCAGGCCTGCATTCTTGGCCCGCCGCCCGCATATCGGAAGTGACGACGAGGAAAACACCAATGCAGCTATGGACGATTATATATCCAATGTTCTTTTCGAAGACATGCTACATACAAATCAACAACCTCAAGCTAACGACCGAGAACTTGGAGGCTTTGACAGCGGTATAACATCTGGTGAGCCTTATGAGGCCACTCAGCATCTGCCGAGTGTGCACGTTTCCGAGCCTGAGCTAGATCGAGTTTCCGAGCTCGAAAGCAATGATCAGTTCTATGAAGATGAAAACGAAGACTCCGAAGGCGAAACATGGGGGCTGTCGGCCACCATGGACGATGCACAGCTGGCCAGACTACTGGCAAAACAGGAGGAGTTAGGTATGGGAGGAAATGAACTTCTTTTGCTCGACGGAAAGTCCATGGCAGGTATCCCCAGAAGGGAAGTAGGCCATTCTAAGTTGAAGGCATCTCCTCAGTCAAAGCATACCAGCGTTCCTTCGCATGCTTTCAGTAAGGAAATCGAGACGGCGACTGGTTTTAGTGCAGAGGCTGTTGCCGATGCCTTCGAACGCCTTGATATGAGCGGTTGGGGGGGTAGTCGTGACGGCTTTGAGCTCAATCTCTCAGATTCCGAGCTGGAGGCACGACTGAGAATGTCATGGCAAAAGGACCGACAGAGGAAAAAAGAGAAGAAGCTCGCTCGGGAGGAACTAAGGAAAATGGGGCTTCTGGGAAAAAATGCTAAGCCCAACGACCCCCGCGTCAAGTATCCCGACGGAATGCATCTGGACGACATCAAAACCGAATTCCACCAATTCTTGGCTGGTTCGGATAACAGGTAAGCCACTTCAAGCTAGCGCAATAGAAGACCCGGCTTGGTATATCAGCTAACGCGAGTTGTATGTATAGTATGACGTTTACCCCCATGGATTCTCATTCTCGAAAGGTAGTTCACGAGCTTGCACATCGTTTCAATATCACGTCCAAATCCACCGGCTCTGGTGACCAGCGGCGGCCGATACTTTCCCGGACAAAATCCACAGTCACATACGACGAACATATCTTTGAAAGCATTTTTGCGCGTACTCAACGCCGTTATATGCCACGGCTAGACAAGAAGCTTTCCGCTGGAGCAACGCGCCGCGGAAATGCCGGGGCCGCGGCTGTCCGACACGGAGAAATTGTTGGAGGTTCGGCGCCAGAGATAGGCCAGCAGAACAAAGGAAGAACGATGTTGGAGAAGATGGGCTGGAGCAAAGGAATGGCTCTCGGCGCAATGGACAATAAGGGCATGACGCAACCCATCGAACATGTAGTAATTCGGTCTAAAGCAGGACTCGGTTAACAAATCATTTGGATTTTCCTGTATGCAAGGCTCTGTATGGTTTGATAGTAGTCAATCGATGTGTTCTCATGCACGAGTTCATTCCGAAATCCTAATGTAGGTAATATACAGCCGCGAACCCCATAAACCCGTGTAGAAACAACGTCCCTAAAATAGACAGAAAATAAAAAGCAAACCCTTCCGTAACGCATTAACAGACCCCCAGGCTACAGGCCCGGCCGATCTCATCATGACACCAAATGCCAAGTAAACCCATGTCCCTAGGCAAAAGAAAAACTCAAATAGCAAATGAAGCAACCTATTTCGTCGAGGTAGAGTACTTGGTTACAGCCTTCGTGCCTTCCGACACTGCATGCTTCGCCAGTTCACCGGGTAGAATAAGGCGAACAGATGTCTGGATCTCTCGGGACGAAATGGTCGACTTCTTATTGTACGCCGCAAGCTTGGACGCCTCGGTGGCGACACGCTCGAAAATGTCTAATAAACGTTAGTTGTCGGAATACAGAACGAGAAACCGGTATCAGTAAGCGCTCACCGTTGACGAATGAATTCAGGATCGACATTGCCCGGTTGGAAATACCCGTGTCGGGGTGGACCTGCTTCAGAACTAAAAAAGAGTGTCAGTCTTGTAATAAATAGACTAAAATAAAGGAAACGCGACAAGCACCGAAGACCATACCTCTGTAGATGTATGAAGAGTAAGTCTCCTTGCGCGCCTTTGTGCGCTTCTTCTTGTCGCCAGACGCAGCTGTCTTTTTGCCAGCATCCTTCTTCTCTGGCGCCTTAGAGGCAGTAGCAGGTGCCTTGGAGGCGGGCTTCTTGTCAGCGGCCTTCGGGGGCATTTTGACGGTTTGAGGTTTTTGGAATATGAAGAGATTGATGGGCTGGCTCAAAAGTTGTTTGAATGAGATGGGTACGCTGTCACGGAATCGTTGATGAGAAAAATATTTGATGGGTGAAGACGAGTTCTGAATTTTGGGGGGCGCCAGCCTATTTGTATCTGGACGCGACTGCCGTGACTGTTGTTGCTGATTGCTCTCTGAGGAATACGTGCTGATTTGGCGTTGGTAGACGTTAGTAATATGGTCTGTGCGTCAGTAGGGGAACAACGCTCCGCGCTGTACCCACCATTAAATTAAATGCCAGAAAAATAGGTAAATTATGTATGCATAGCACTACCTCATTGGTTTATAATATTAATAAGGGGCAATGGTCAGGAGAATATGGATCTGGTGCTAGCACTCGTGTAGATGGTGTCTCCATTTTTCACCTGCAGCCTTCTGCAAATGCAGCATTTCACGATGCAACAAATTCAAGGGTCCTAACCAGTACCTCACATCATTGGGTGCACAAACCAAATGGCGGGATATCAATTGCCATAAGTATATTGGATCTAGCACATAGCATTTTAACTTCTGCGAGCTCTACAATGTTGGCGATTAAGCCAGTGCTCATACGTTGCTGGAATGGGTTTTCTTGTGGTCTGAAAAAAGCAATATTGTGACTGTGGGCGTTGTGCAGATAGAGTAAAGGCACGTTGTGATTTGTCGTCTGGATTTCGGTACAGGAGTCTTCGCTCAGTTGATCCGGGGTCCGAAACCTTGCTAGATAATATTATTTATCTAATTTCCTACTATGTAATATGTATGTACCAGTGCTTTTCGCGTTTGTTTTCCTCCCTTGGTTGCATAACCTTTTTGGGACTAGTGCGAAACGTACTGAAGGCTGATCCGTGTTCACGCGTTGCGGTACACGAAAACTACTTAAAAAGCATACTTCCCCCACCAGCACTGCCTTCTCCAACTGCAATCAGTTTTCTTCTCGACCAACCATCTTTGCCATCAGAATTTCTTCGAAAGCATCAATTCCGCAACTCTTCCAATCTTCTCACTTCCAAATTCTCCGAAAATGACTGGCGGTGGCAAATCTGGCGGCAAGGCGAGCGGTTCTAAGAACTCGCAGACGTAAGGTTTTGCTCTGTTATGCTGCGCACCTGTTATGTTTTCTAATATGTGATAAAGGCGCTCGTCCAAGGCCGGTCTGGCTTTCCCTGTCGGTCGTGTCCACCGTCTTCTTCGAAAGGGAAACTATGCTCAGCGTGTTGGTGCCGGCGCTCCGGTGTACCTCGCTGCCGTCCTCGAATACCTCGCTGCCGAGATACTCGAGTTGGCTGGCAACGCCGCACGCGACAACAAGAAGACTCGCATTATCCCCCGGCATCTTCAGCTCGCCATTCGGAACGATGAAGAGTTGAACAAGCTCCTTGGTCACGTCACCATCGCGCAGGGTGGTGTTTTGCCCAACATTCACCAGAGTGAGTCGCTTGTCTCTTCAATTCTGCCTACTGTTTCTGACTCGGTCACAGACCTCCTGCCGAAGAAGACAACTGGAAAGGCTGGCAAGAATGCCAGTCAGGAGCTGTGATTTGTTTTTTGTTTCGTTTGCTTGTCCTGTTCGGGATTTTGGGTGTCATTACATGGGGTCATGGAATCATACGGTTTGGTAGTCTTTTTACGTCTGGGTTGTACATTAAAGTCCCTTTTTTACGGCAACTGGTCATGAACGAGGAGATAATTTCTTAATGACTTCGAGGTGCTATGCTTTCTTAATATGCTTGCGGTTCTGATTCGGTTTGTCTGTGATTGGCATTGCTTTTTATGTTTTGTCGGCCTTGCGTACACTTGTGGAGCTCAAGGCGAATAATCGACAGTCCCCTGTAGCGAACTCTTTTTGCCAAAGCATCCTTACTGACAGTCGCGGAATAATTGGTCATTAAAACTTCAACGGCCGCGGTGCTGTACTTGTTAGATCATGCGTAGTCAAAGTAGTCGCGAAGCGCAGTATGTTGCTACTCACCGTCAAGGATAGGTGCGGGCAAGTTCCGTTCATATTTAGATCCTGGTGATATGTTGTTAAATGGTGATTGTCCAGCAATCTCTGAACCTTCCTCTTTCGAAAGTCGTGACTAACCTCCCGGTGCGGTAGGATATGCGAATGGGTCAGGGTGCTTCCATTTCTCGAGCAGCTTCTCTGTCTCCTTAATAAGGGCCTGGTACAGCATGATGCATTGTTAGTGCTAATGTATCGCAGTCTCTGCGTAGTTTGCTTCTCACTCTCTGTTGTCTCGGGTTGGTGATATTCTTGTTGGCTTCGAATAGTGACCGGATATAGAGGGCTTGGCCGCGCCATAAATGCCTATGCACCGCCCAGTCGAGCGTCAGCTTCAGCGATCGACGATAGAGCG
>JRUC01000850.1:0-11348 GCA_000806385.1 Leptographium procerum | reverse complement strand
AAGGAGGAGACGCTCAATCCGATCAAGCAGGACATCAAGAAGGGCAAGCTTCGCTACGTCCGCAACTGCTTCCCGCACAAGGGCTACCTCTGGAACTATGGAGCGTTCCCGCAGACGTGGGAGGACCCCAACGTGGTGCACCCCGAGACCAAGGCCAAGGGCGACAACGACCCGCTGGACGTGTGCGAGATCGGCGAGCTCGTCGGCTACACCGGCCAGGTCAAGCAGGTCAAGGTGCTCGGCGTCATGGCCCTGCTGGACGAGGAGGAGACGGACTGGAAGGTCATCGTCATTGACGTCAACGACCCGCTGGCCCCCAAGCTCAACGACATCGAGGACGTCGAGCGCCACCTGCCGGGCCTGCTGCGCGCCACCAACGAGTGGTTCCGCATCTACAAGATCCCCGACGGCAAGCCCGAGAACCAGTTCGCCTTCACCGGCGAGTGCAAGAACAAGAAGTACGCCACCGACGTCATCCGCGAGTGCGCCGAGGCCTGGGAGCGCCTCATCACCGGCAAGACCCAGCCGGGCAGCGTATCTACGTATGTTGTCCCCTGTTTTTTTTTTTTCTTTTTTTTCTCTGGTTTCTGTCCCTTCTACCTCTTTTCTTTCATCACCCGCTAACTGCTCCAGCACCAACGTCTCCGTCGGCCACTCGCCCAGCCGCGTCTCGGCCGCCGAGCTGCCGCCCATCCCCCAGAACGAGGAGCTGCCGGCCGAGAAGATCGATGCCTCCATAGACAAGTGGTTCTTCATCAGCGGCGCCTCCGCATGACTACCCTCGGGCCATCTCTGAAAGCATACACAAGGGGTCAGGGCATTGCCCGCCCCGTTGGCAGCAGCCACTTAGCAGAAGTGAACGAGTTATAGTGTACCGTTGTCAAGAAAAATAGGAAAAAAAACAAAAATAAGCACAGGCACAAGCACAAGCACAGAATATTGTTTATTCTCATGCTCAAGTTCATCCCCCAGGATATCTCTCGTATCTGTATCATTTCATTTCGCCATACCTGTGATCATAATACATTGCGCATATTCACACGGCTGTGAGACGTTGCGAGATATGACAAGAGAAGCAACCGCAAATCAGCCTGTAAAACGCCACCCAATGCCTTGATCCTTCTGAATACACGCCCTGCAGCCCTGTGGCCTTCTAAACCATCCCAGCGTCTAGCCCGTCCGTCTAGCCGTCCGCCAGGTCAGCCTGCTTCTGTAGCGCCCGCGAGTGCCGGTCAACCTCCTCGACGACACGCTTAATGCCCATTGCCTCGCAGTCAAGCTGCATCTCCTTTCCGTCCTCTATCGGCCGGGGGGTCAATTAGCTGAGCGAGCCGGCAGAGGGGGGAAGAAGAACAAGGAATACGGAGAGGAGAGAAGAAACGTACTAAACCGCACGTGCAAGAGGCTCGGCTCCGTCGACGTGCGCGCCAGCAGCTGCGTCGTCACGTTGAGGCCCTGCTGCCGAGCCCGCGGTGGCAGCAGCGACAGGAACAGCCGGGCCGCCTTGGCCTTGGGCGAGAACGGGTTGAACCGCGTGGTAACGTCGGTGAGGAAATGGGTAATCATTTCGTTCTTTTCACGGCGGAGTGCGTGAGCGTTTGTCCGGAGTACAGGGGTATCAATATTACACCTGGTGAGCGTTGGAAAAAGCGTTGCGCTCGTCTCGGATCGACAAAAAAATCGGAAGCTACCGGTGGGATGACAATTTTCGGCAAGACTTCTGGGGGAGCTCGGATTTGCGTCACGTGACTGGTCGAAGAACGAATAAGTGGGGTGAAGCTAACTGACAGCTGTTCGGAATTCACGATAAGATGGGAAGGACGAGACAATAGCGAAGACGCAAAGCAATATCACTCGCACACACTACGCGCAATTGCACACGACCATGGCCTCGCTCGAAGAGCTGCAGAGCCGGCTGTCGATGCTACAGGAGAGCCTGGACGAGCTGCGCGGGCTGATCGAGCGGCTGGGCGCGGGCGCCGCCGCAGTGCCGGAGAGCAGCAGCGATGACGACAACGAAAACGATAACGAAAACGCGGACGAGGATGCTGCCACCGACCTCGCAGCAGAGATTTCAGACGGCCTCCGGGACTTCCGTGACGAGCACGAGCTGCTGCAGGAGGACGTGCTGGACCTGGCGGCAACCGGAGCTGCGACCGATCACGACCGGACGCGGCTGAAGGAGGGACTGGCACGGCTGCACCGTGAGCTTCAGGCGTAGGTGGTCTTCTGCTGGAACCGTTTTTTTTTTGAAAATTTCCAGCGCATTCTGACCCTGTTATTCCCTTCTCATCTTTATAGACACCACGCCGCCTTCCGCAAGGCTCGGCTGAGCGCCCGGCAGGCGATCGAGGCTGCGCAGAGGCGAGAGCAGCAAGAGATGCTGGAGGCGTATGCGCATCCGGAAGATGAGAGCAGCGCAGAGGACGACAGCAGCGACGAGGGTGAAGACGAAGAAGATGCAGGGGACGATAGCGGTGACAGCCAGGATGCCGACAACGTCAACGACAACGACAATGATAGCGGTAATCCACATCTTCATCGCGCCAGCCATCATCGCCGTCCGGCCGCGCCCGTCCGCGCCCGGGCCCCCCCGGCCAGCAAGGCTGCCAGCGCTGCCGCCGACATCACCGCCGCCCTGCGTCAGACCCACGCCCGTATCGCCGGCGAGGTCGCGCGGTCCGACTTTGCCGCCCAGACGCTGGCCGAGAGCTCGCGCGCGCTGGCCGATCTGGGGGATCGATACGGCGGGGGGGCATCAGGAAAGACTAAAGCAGGCGGCGGCGGCGGCGGCGACATCGCCTCGTCGCTGCAGTCGGCCCGGTATCTGGTTCGGGGGCTCGTGGCCGCGCACAAGAGCGACACGTGGTACCTGCAGACGGCGCTGTACCTCGTGGCGGCGACGGCGGCCTGGCTGCTCTTCCGGCGGCTGCTGTACGGCCCGCTCTGGCTGCTGGTCTGGTGGCCGCTGCGGACGGCCTGGGCGGCGACGGCGGCGGCGGTCGGTATTAGCGTGCGCGTCGGCGGAAGCGCCCTTGGGGGCAGCGGTAACGGCAGCAGTAGTGTTTCCGGAGTGACCACGAGCTTAGTCAGCCCGGCAGCAGCAGCGGCAGCATCATTTTCATCATCAGATACACCAATCATACAGCTGGAAACCGGCGGGGCAGCGGCAGCGGCTTCCACTCCTTCCGCCTCCTCTACAACGACAGACTCCCTGGTCGAGCAGGTCGGCCAGATAGTGGACGATAGCGTCTCGCAGCAGCCGCAGCAGCAGCAACAACAACAACAACAACAACAACAACAACAAGGGGGCCCCGCGGACAACGGCGCTGCACAACCGAACCGCATGAAGCGCATGTGGGAAGAGGAAGTGGAAGCGGCCAAGTACGAGGAGCAGAAGAAGGAAAGAGAAAAGACGCAAGGTCAGACCAAAGACGAGCTCTGATGGCCGCATAATGTACTATGTATTATGTAATTCACATACGCAGCTGAAAATCGTGTCTTGAACCGTGCTCGACGCCCAATCATAGGAAGAAGACATGCGCTGTAGGTTCAAGCTTACGATGCTGTGTAGAACGCTCACTGTGTAAGGAATCGGTTACTCAAAAAAATGGCACTAGACGAAAAATCTCGTCAGCACGGTGTTATTGCGCTTCCCAAGGAACTATCGGCATTAAATAATGAAAGCTAAACTGCCTGATCCGTCCTCCTGTCCACCCGTCCATTCCTAAATGCAAAGATCGTAACGGTCATCATATCTGTTCTGTTCTCATGAAAAGAAAGAAAAAGAGAATGGAGAAAAGAGAAACAAAGCAGGTCCGTATCCTTACTGGTGTCTGTAGTCATCCATATAGACCAGTGTCCAGTGTTCAGCCCATCATCCCCGAGGTATTCCGTTTATTTTCCCCTTATTTTTTTTTTGTTTTTTTTTAATAGTCCCTTCCTTTTTCCCCACTCCTAGCGAACATACACCGTCTGTGATCACGGTGCCGCCTTACTGATGAGCTGAGACACCATGGTCACGCCTGCAAGCATCATGACGACGCGTGGGACATATGTGTCGTGCTTGGCTGTCGCGTCCTCGGCTGGAGCTGTCACAGGGGCTGTCACAGGGGTTGTCACCACAGCTGCCGGTGCAGGCGGTTCTGGCGCTGCGACTATCTTGGTGGCTGCAGCCTTGGGGGCTGTCGGCGCGTGCGTTGCAATCAGCTTGGCGGGCGCTCTGCCGAGAGACGGTGCACGGGCACGCTTCGGCGTTTTCGGCAGCATGAACGCCACCTTGTAGGTCCCGCTCTTTGTCCGTCGATGGAAAACCTTGCCAGGAGATCGCGGCGCCGTCTTGCCTGGAGAGGGATGTTCCTCCTCCACAGGAGTTGTTGGTACCGACGCCATCCTCTTCTCCGCTGGCAGCGGGGTAATTGGTCGCTGTGTCTTCTCGAGCCGCCCACCCAGACGGCCAGCAGCCTTGTCAAACGCATGTGAACCTGTCAGCGCACCGCGGATGCCCACCTCCACCAGCCTGGACTCGTTCAGGCCAAAGAACCCAGCTGTCGGCATCGAAAGCACGCGCCGCTGTCCCAGAGCCGGCGTTCTGTCCACTTCCACCATTTCGTCAAGGTCATCATCAAGAGTGTCAATGGAGTCCCGCGAGACATAGTCAGCGTCAGTGTGCTCAGCATCTGGTGCTGCCTCTGTCTCCACGTCTTCCCAGCTTGATGCCGCGCTGACAGCTTTCGTTAGCGGCGACGATGTAAACATCGCTGTATCTAGGTGGAGGTACTCTGTTGATTGGCTGGCCACGTCCACAGGCAGTAATGACTTCTCTCCAACCTCGACCGCGGTGGCCGGCTCTTGCTTTGCTTCTTCCACCTCCGATACCACATCGTCAACGTCTACGACAATGGCCTCCACAGGTTGTTGCCCATCTGGAATTTCTGTGTCGAGCATCCGTGAAGGAATAGCCGGCTTGGCATCGGTGCTTTCCTCAGCCACCATCAAGACGGTTGCGGCCTCGGGCTCAGGCGCTTGTTCAGCCTCTCCGCTTTCCAGTTCCTCAAGTTGCGGCGGTGCTATTTCAGCGCTGTTGTCTGGCCCATCATCCTTCACTAGATCCTGCTCAGCCTCCACCATGCTGATCAGCCCTTTGTCGATGTCGTGTGGCTGCTCATCCGGCTGCTCAACCGGCTGCTCATATTCAGATTGAACGTCCTCAAGCTGCCGAATCTCCTCCATGTCCGACCTAAACATAGATTCTTGTCTATAGTTGTCATGCCACCCAAAATCTACCACCTCGCTAGACTCTTCTCCCATGCTGGGTACTGATTCTGGTTCAGCCAGCTCCGGCATACTGGCCAAGTCAAATCTTGGTTCAGAATCTTGTATCGCCGTGGGTTCCGAAGTCGATGAAAGGGCGTCGCTCTCCAAGTCGCTGGACACTTCATCCACATCGCATTGTTCTGCGTCCTCGGATTCGGCCTCCACAGAAGAAAACTCCTGGGTTTCAGCGGGGGCTGACAGGTCAACAACAGAATTCTCGAGCTGTTGCTCGCCCCCTATCTCAACGACAGTGGCAAAGGTCGGCTCTTCTTCGCCAAGACTGGCGCTGGTAACTTCGTTATGCTCAGCTTCGTCGTACTCGGCTTCGAGAGACTCTTCATCGTTGTCCAGAGTCTGCTCAATGCCGACCACAATATCAGCTTCGTCGCTCAGATCCAAGTCCATGTCCATGTCCATGTCCAGATCCAGTGTTGGCTTTGTCATCGAGAACTCTTCTTCGAACGGAGTCTGCGGCGCAGAATTATTTTCTCCAAAGTTCAAGTATTTGATCTTGTCTTCAGAATCTACAACGACGCCGTCCATTATAGGAGTAGATGCAGCATCAGAATCATCAACACCGAGAGGCTCGTCGTGCAATGCCAAGGATTCATGATCGTCCAGTGGCACTTCAGTCGGCGTGGAGGCAGATTCAGACAGCTCTTCGCATCTCACCGAGATAGGCATCGCGAGTGGGGCATAATCCAGGATGGTCCGCACACCGCCAGTTTTGGAATGAATGAATGAAGAAAAGTTGGTGTCCGATTCACCGTCGGTGATGCACTCATTCCTGCCCATGTCGCTCTCTGAGTCAGACCCAAAAATGAAAGCCGTGCGTACATTAGACAAGGTCCGGATCATATTAGGGGTCTCAAGCAGGCTGGGCCGGCGGGAGTTCCCCGTGCCCGAGCTGAGAGAAGGAGTAGAGGGTCTTGAAGTGTCTGACTCTTCGGTTGTCGAAATGGCGCTATCCTCAGTCGACCCGTCCCGGGTCGAAGGGCGAGATACAATCGAAGGCTCCTCCAAGGGATCCAAAGGAGTGCTTGGTTCAAAGGACAGGTCTTCGGCTGCCGAAATAGCCGCGTCAACAGAGGTCTCGACAGTTGGATCAACAGTTGGCTCAGATATTGGAGTAGCCACTTCGTCAACTAGACGGACAGCTCCTTCTGAAGCTGCCTCATCTGTCGGTTGTGCTACCAGATCAACACCTTCAGAAACTGCATCAACGAATGGTTCCACAGCTGGTTCGGTAACTGCGTACACAGCTGGCTCAGCAACTGGCTCAGCAACTGGCTCAGCAACTGGCTCGGCAACTGGTTCCACAGCTGGCTCCACAGCTGGCTCCACAACTGGTTCGGTGAATACATCCACAGCCAGTTCGGCTGGCTCCTGAAAGTCCAAATCCTCGGCCACGAACTGGTCAATCTGTGTCTCGTCGACGCTTGGCTCCACAGCCGCAGTTGGCTCATGGTGGTGTAGTTCATAGAGAGGGAAGTGAATGACAACGGGTTCATCAGAGACAGCCGGCTCCCCATATGCAACCGGCTCTTCAGGCGCCGCTGGCCCCTCGAGAATTGCCAGCTCGGTGGTAGCGGTGAATTCGCCACACGAGACTGCCTCCTCCCAAGAAGCTGGTTGGTCGTAGCCAGTATTATCCTGGCAGATAAAGGGCTCTGGGGTGCTAGGTGTATCGCAAGAGACCGGTTTCCCCTCAACATCCACCACAGCATGGAAAATTGGCCCTGAGAGCATACCGTCGTCCTCGTATACAGTATTCTCGTCGCAGTCTTCGCAGCGAGTCTTCTCACTGAGAGTCGAGACTTCAGGTGCAGATGTCTCATCAGCAGGTTCATCAATAGGTTCATCGACAGGTAGCCCGCCGACAGGTAGCTCATCGACAGTTGCTTTGGGAACAGAGTCTGCAAATGCCTCCAATGCTGGCTCCACAGATCGCTCGGTGGGGTATTCATCAGCCACATCCACCACTGGTGGGACATCTGCCTCTCCTGGCTGTTCGGAAACTTCCAGCGCGACTGACCTCTCGGCTTCAGTATCCTCTACCATAGCAGACAGGTCCGGCAGCGTTGGAGATTCCGGTCTGAACTCTTCCACTTGGGTGATGGACACTTCGTCCTGAGGAGCAGAGAGCGCAACGTTGGCCTGTAGCCAATCTACTGGCTCTGACTCGATATGTGACTCCATACCAGCGTCGCCCTCCTCGGGAAACGATCCGGGCACTGAAAAAGCCTCGGGCATCGCTTCCTCGCTGGGGGCCTCGACTTGTTTTATTTCTTCCACTGGTACGGCCGAAACGTCATTATCTTTCTCAGATACAGCTTCTGTCACCGCATCGGCTTCTTTAGCAGCGATCGCCTCTTGGCTCTGATGAACCTGGGTCGGAAGCTCTGGCTCAACAATTGATGCCTCCTCCCAAATAGGTAGCCAGTCAGTCGCTGGCTGCACAGTGGTGGATAGTAGTTGGACCGCAGCAACTCGTTCTGGCTCCGGCACAAGACCAGAAGTCTTTGTGATTGACGGCTCGAGCTCCGCTTGGTCTTGTGCGGCGGCTGCTGGCTTGCAAAGTTCTTCCTCTTTATGCTCGGGCTGCATCTCAGGCTGCTGAGTGTCTTCGCAGCGTGGCTCTGGTACTTCGCAGGACTGTCTTGGCGTGGCGGCAGCCGCAATGCTCGTGTTGCTCGAGGAGGGCAGAGCAAACTTTTCTGGAATGAGAGGAAACGCCCGCCGACGCTTTGATGTGATTGATGAAGTTCGGACCGCATCGTGCCCGCCAAAGATGAGATCGTCAGGAAGCTCCACAACTCGTGGCGAGTTTGGTTCGCTGTTCCCCTCGCCAGGGGTGGACGGCGAAATCTCCAAAGGCACAGTTTCCTTCGCCGGCTCAGCTTCCGCGGATACGGGGACAGAAGCCTTGTCAACATCACTGATGGGATCTTCAGGAATGTCGTCGATGGAGCATGTGTCTTTGCATATTGCGTCCAGATCTTGCTGAATGCGTCGTTTCAGACGGGCTACAGTGTCTTTCATCTGCTCGTCCACTGTATACGACGCAGGAGGTATAGATCTGGTGTGATTTGGGCGAATGACCATTACTTCATCCAGAACCAGATGGCCCCGCTTATGGGCAACGACGTGGATGGTCGTGTCGGTGCCGCGGAGGACATATGCAATTCCAGTCTGTATGCGTTCTAGGAGCGCCTCAACGGTGTCCCTGGAGTGTGTCGTCATTGAGTCGAGGACGAAGCGAGCAGGGGAATCAATGTACCAGCCAAGGCCGTGCAGGGTTAGCACACGAAGATCAAGATCAGGTAGGGCACCGATCTGCCCATCGGTGAAATCTCTATATCGCAGCAAGCTGTTTTGCACGCTTTGGACAAAATCGTTGCAGTCCCGGGCATCTGGATGTTGAAAGAGTCCAAGCTTGCTGCGAACGGTCCGGGTCAGATGGTCGTAGTCGGGGCCGAGGTTGTTGGAAATGCGGAGCTCGATATCGAGGGCATCTTCATCGAAGCTGAGGCTGTTCACGCCGTCTCGCAGATCCTGGGCAGCATTCTCGTGGAAGAACGCAGCACGGCGCACTTCCAAGGCATTGTTGACGGAGTCGAACGATCTCCACAGAAGGTCTTCGGCAAGAGGCAGATTCAGCGGCGCCGTCTGCAGGCTCTGCAGCGTGATTTCTCGTTTCCACTCAATCTCTGAGCGGCTTCGGCTGTGGCTGCGGAAAGAAAAGTGTATGGTGTAGCCGGGGACAACCTCGAAGGACTGAGAGGTGTCCAAAAAGCGCGCCTCTGGGACGCAGGACAATGGAATCGGGTTTCCCACAGCAGTATGGGAAAGCTCTGATCCTGAGGACTGGGGTTTGAAAAGATTGGCTGGCGCACCGGCGGGGAATTCTGCCCACTTAAAGGAAGGGTCGTGGCGACAGAGGAACAGGCCGATGATGCGATGGACGGCAAGGATAACTTCGCCTGTGCCGGCACGTGTGATTTCTTGCTTCTGGTACGAGCTGTAGACTTTATCGGCCCAGACAGTGCCATCACGTTGGATTATCCGAAAATGCAACTCGTAGCGCAAGGGCTTGGTGGAACTAAGCTGGCCACGTCTGCGCTGTGGCAGCAGAGCCTTCGCATCCTTGCGAGTGATGAGTTCACGGGAACAATGGTCAATGCGGCGGAGCAGGCCCTTGCAGAGGCGTTGTGACGGTACGAAATTCAAAGATGTGCTGTACTCGTGCGTGTAGATGCACGGTTCGGGCAGCACAGCAGAGCCGGGGAAGCGGGCCTCGACCTGGACTACCAGTGGCGCTCTAGACGCCGCCGCCTCTGCGGTCTTGGTTGTGGCGAGGCCGCTGGTCGCAGCAGCAGCATTGGGAGAGCTGGGATCCTTTGGCGGCTCTGACTGGTGGCCCTTTCTCTTGGCGAGAGACGTCAGTTTGCGGAACAGAGTGTTCCTGGTTTTTGGCACACTGGCACGGCCCGTGCAGGCCGGAGTGGCCTGGCGGTGACGGAACGGGGCATTCCAGCCCATATCCTCCGTCTGTCTGCGTGTCTGTATGTGAAGTTTGTGGATGTGGGTAGGATTTGACCCCACGGAGGGGGGGGAGGAGTGGTGAGATTTTACCCTATCCTGTCTGGATTTTCTTTCGAAGCCGCAAGTGAAACAGGAGGTACTCTATGGCGGGCACGATGGCCTAGGGCCATCGTTTGGGAATTGTCATGGGTTGGAGGGACAGAGCAGACTCCTTGGGGACCAGTTGGCATGGAGAGGAAAAGAAGGGAAGAAAAAAAAAGAGAGGAAAGAGAGAAACCGGAAGGGGAAAAGAAAGAAGAGACGAAATGAAATTAACGCTCTGGAGTTGCGGCATAGATAAAGAATATTAAGCGGAATACGAGTAAACGAGTAAACAGGCAGGGCTGGTTGTACCTTCCGTGGTTGGCACACCACTGCTGAGCTGCTGAGCGAATTCTTCCGGGCAGGATCAAGCAAAAGCGGGACCACGTCTCTCCGGGCGTCGTGCCTTCCCCCTCGAGCAGTCGAGCATTTTTTTGCCTCAATTAGCCCGATAAGGCTGTGGTGGTGTCAATTGGCAATTCCCAGCTCTTTCCCAAGAGTTCATGCCGGTCACAAACTGATAGACCCTCTGAAGCACGTCTTCGTGGTGCCGCCCACTGCGGTCCATGTGTCCGGATGCGTGTCATCAGCATCAGGCACCAAGACGAGAATCGCCTCTCCCGCCTGGTTGGTCCAGCGCCTGGAAAGAGAAATCCTACTCCGTATTACAGAGAATCTTACTGGAGGCGATCTGAGCAGCAGGAGAAGAAGCCAGCCACCACTAGGCCGGCGCCGATGAGGCGATCAAGTCGTTTGGGGCAACGTCTCCCCACTTGCCATGGCTGAAGTGCGGTGGTGGGCCAGAGCTATCAGCCAGTTTTACGTTGCCATTGGTCGCTGTGCCGGCCCATATGCGAGCAAAAATCTTCAAAATCACCCAACCTCCCCCCTGCTGGTTCGCGCTCGCTCTCCGCACTCCGCCTGTCCGCTGTCGCTGGTGCCGCCAGGACGGGAGATAGAAAAAAGTCTCGCTCTGGTACTACTAGAGTACGGGTGCAGAGGCCCCATCAGGCCATGCTCAGTCGGGCTGGTGCCCCCCTCCGCCCTCCTCACCCCCGGGACCAGTTTCTTAACTTCTGTGGGCTGGCTCTGGGCTGCAGTGGCCTGCCTGTGGGCTGCCTGTGGGCTGCTGTGGGCAGGTGGATACGAATCGTGGTGCCATTTCTGTGGAGAAACACCGCATGCTTCCAAACCGTTGACGGTTAGCAACGGTCGTTGCGAGCCAATGTCCGCGAGAGCGAGTGGACACTGGCCCGGAGGCCGACGAATCACACCACATCGACAGCCTGACAACGCACGAGACCATATGCATGCATTCCAAGGAACCGTACTTTGTCGTTGACGAGGTGCATATGGACTTGAAGCCGAGGCATGTCCGGGCGCCTTGGGGGAGGGGGGGGGGGGGG
>JRUC01000085.1:0-45532 GCA_000806385.1 Leptographium procerum | reverse complement strand
GACCCTTACTCATCGTGGACAGGCACCTTTGTCGTGGGTGTCAAGTCTTTTGGCACTCAAGATTGAAAAATTCACGCCAGACGCCTGGGGCATGAACCAAGCATTCGGAGCATCCTGTAAGTACTTATGATTCCAGAGTCGCCGCATTGTCCGACTACCTAAGCCGCTGACACCAGCAGTTGGTAGCTTGATGGGCACACTTTTCCTCTGCTTTGTGTTTTGGAAGGTGTACGACTACTTTTTCAGCGACACCGATGCCTCCAAGGCCGGGGCAGACAAGACGAGTCGAAATCGGCTTGGACGACTCTTTTGGCGTCTAAGGACGGCACATGTGGCGACTAAAACCACCGAGTCCCGACAATCGACATTTTCGTTTTTCGCTGGTACTAGTACGGCAGGTAGTCTTCGAGAGGCGAAATGAAGGTGGCTGCGTGGAAATGCTAACGTCTGGCTGGGCTTGTTGGGTGCTTTTTGGGACTTTAAGTCAAGCCCTTTTAAGACTTGGGGAATAGGCGTGCAAATTTCTAGATCTTCGTACAATATGTTATCGGCCTGAAAATTGTGTACTTGATCAAGCTGGCCATCCGCTGGGGACCCAATGTAAGGCTATCCGTTTCCTGTAACATGCTGCTTGAACGTACGCTATCTCTGGATCGATTCGTTATGCATCGTTCAAGATGACAGCGATGACTAGGAACGCGAATCCGGACGCATGGCAGGAATACACGAGAACGCGTGTATCACATTAGCCGCTACAAGTTCGCCCGACGGTAGCGGAAGCCTCTTCGGACCTCATATGGAGTGGACTCATTCTCCATCAGGCCTACGTGCCAGATAGACTGACGGACATCTTCACCATTTGCCTGACGGGCTATCTCCATGGCAGGATGCTAGGACTTTATCCTGAACTCTAACACTTCTCACCCGTGCTTGGTGTTTCCAGGAACGCATTTTATCGAACAAAGTTCTCCATTTTCGCCCCAACGGCGTAATGCTAGAGTGCAACCGTGGGTGTTTTTGTGAGTGTGGGAAGGCCGATTTTCCTAGTCTCAAGCAAATCACCAGGAACAACGTGGAAGAGAGCGTGTCCTTGTATGGCGTGTGGACGACCTTGGTAGACGCGTACTCGGCCTATCCCTGACGAAAGCGTCAGATAAACTGCCCGCATTCACAGGTATTGCTAGGTCCATGGCAAGGCGTTACGGGCTAGACGAGATGGATGAGTATATCCTATCATCGTCTTGTCCGTCAAATTTCAGACAATGGGTCGAGGATTACGTATGAGAGGATCGGAATTATGATCTGTGTAGAAGAAAATCCTCCTCGTCGTGTGCGGCCGGAAAATCTCAGTCATATTGCCAATATATAAAACAAAGCTATAAGTGAAGGTAGGGCTTGATAAATAAAGGGGTTGGAACATAAGCGAGCAACACGGCAAGGTTGGACACTTGGCCAACTTCTGTCAGTAATCTATTAACCTAAACTACGTTATTAATTAGTGATTAACCTTCATAGGCGACTAGGAATGGACAGGGGTTTAAAGAGATTTCATATGCATAACTAGGACGTTGGTCATTACTGCGGCCGATACAAGCGCTTCTTTCAGATTGTTTGTCTTCCACTCATGGGCTCACACCTGGATTTAGACGAGGGTTGAGAGGGCCAATTGAGTCACACCTGTTACGGGTAGGGCTGGCTGCCTTCAGTGACTTCATACAACGTTATATAACCAGCGCAGCAGCTTAGTGAAGTGACCCTCTGGTCTCTGTCGTGGCTGCCCGGTCGGGTCGCAGGCGTCTGGTACGCCTTGCAAGTTAGGGAGGCGGTGGAAGCGAGCCGAGATTTCCTGCATAAGGAACGTCGACAAGTAGTACCCCCTCACGCGTTCTCGTTAAACAGGTCGTGATGCTGGGCGTAGAACTCGCCGAAATCACCTACCCAGGGGTACCCTCTCTCGAGCTGCTCAGACGAGCGGTAAATGCCGGCTCCTATTTGGGCCAGGTAGAAGAATATGTCCAAAGTACTTTAATTGTTTGCTCATTTTTTTTACGGACATGAGCCTTGCATGAAAGGTAAGCTGATTGAATTTCAATTCTCCCTGACCAAATGATCACCACCGCGCGTGGAGCTTCTCAACCACACCAAACACTCCATTGTCATCCGACAATTTTTCATCCATATAGATGAATGCTATTCGCAATACTCGATCGTGGCAGTCAACCGGCACCTCCCCCTTTTCATCGCTCGCCTGAAATACTTCGGCATTCATGTTCGTAAAGCTGATCATGGGTAGATCGCGGTTATAGTCCTGAAGGTAGGGGGGCTTTCGTTGACTATAGGGAGGTTGTGAGTGCCAAGGCATAGAATTGGATTTGTGTCCAATAAAAGCATCAGGGCAGAGATCGCTAGTCAGCCTGTCATTGGCGAATAAGTCTAACACATACTCTTTCACTCGTTGTCTTCATGACATAATCTAGCTAGTATATGTAGATAACTGAGTCTGAAAGGTGCTTAAGGCATATCCAACAAATATCATCTGGTAGGAGCACGATTTTGGCTTCCTGACCTTGGCAGCGACCAGCTCGCTGAGCTAGGTAGCCTGTTATAGCTAGCCTCGCTAACCAGTTCCCATGAACCCTTACCACTGCCAGCCCCGAGTCGCACTCGAGAAGCTCGTCCCAAGACTCAATAGATCGCAGAGACGAATTTTGGGACCAATCGGTTTTTATATGGTTGCAGTCTACCTCGCGATGTGATGTGTGGATGTAAGGACTTCTTAGCGCATCAACAACATCGACGTCACCAATCCAGCGACCTGACTCGCGAATGGAAATGACACATTCTTTCCTTATGAGCCGAAAGTCCTGCATTCCTTGGGAAACAACTGTATCCATTGATCTTTCCCACTGAGTGAAGCTTAGGTGCATCGATGTGGACTCAAAATGGTTCTCAGGCTGTCCATTGAACGGATTCATATTGATGACTTTGAAGTAAGACCCATTTATCGGGGCGACGATGGGGTTCTGAACGGATGAGAAGACGACCAGCCCAGGTTGACCAATATTTCCTAGGATCTGTGTGACTCCATGACTGCCTTTTTTTGAAAGAAAAGGATCGTGCACCAACTGCAAAATTATTAGGGTACTAGTAGGGATGGAAATATGGACAGTATATGACGTACTTCGGAGGGAACGTATATAGAGTTTGCATAAGATATGCCCGAAACACTGTTGCTCAATTCATTTGCGCTGACGTTGCAACCTGCAAGCAAATACGCCAGGACGCCAAGTTTTTCTGCTGTCGAAGGATTAGGGACGCAGGTTTTAGCATCCCACCGAGAATAACCATATGCGCCGTTGACGAATTTGACATTGATGAGGGGGCCAGACAGACCCTTTTAACAACGCAATGCGTGCTGAAATGAGGCTAGCCAAAGGAACATAGGATCTTGGCGCAAAGGGGCGTACGTCAAGTCCAAGACGCCTAGGCCCGTAGCCCACGCAAAGTCTGCAGGCACGACACGGCAAGATTCGGACATATTGTCCTGGTGATCCACTTGTACAAATATGGCTGCATATTCAGGGTTGCCGAAATAAAGTCTGTAGTGGGCGTCTTTCAAAAAAAGGTCCTTGAAAAGATCTTGAATGTCGCCTTCATGAGTATTGTTTCTACTTTTACTCCAGATACTTTCTGATGAATGAACTTCTGACTTGTCGCTTTTATATTCGTCGCTGTCGTCGTCGTCGTCGTTGTCGTTGTCGTCGTGGCCATCAAGTGGCACAGGTATAGAAAAGAATGGATCTAGCCACCTTTGACAAGCATCCCTTGAGTCAGGATCAGAAATTTCACGTAGTAAACCTGGCCATCGTCTGCTTTGCATCGAATGATAGCAGGAGGACAATTGCGTAAGCTCTTGCATCGGGAGGCACATCGCTGAAGTGGGCGAACTCTAGCATCCAAAGTACTCAATAAGCTGATAAAAACCCCTGGGGACAGAAGGTCGAAGAACGGAACGCATCCAAATCTTAAGCGAGGGTTTCTATTCAGCTCTGGCCGAAAATTTGGTCGGTTTCTTCCAAGATTCACGAAGACCTCTGAGTCTTCGTCAAGCTTGCACCGGGCCTCGGTCTCTTCTATCAGTTCAAAGGCGGCGGCTGACGCTGTAGATACTTCCAGAAAAGTTTGATCACGAAAGACAAGCGCCATTGCAGCCAAGGTGCGAAGTGTTATGAGCTCCTGATCTTTGGGGATTCTCCATATGCGAAATATGGAACCAAGAATGACAAGACGAAATTCCTCGGTGGAGAGCATAGAGCAGTCTCCTTGTAAATGCGCAGTCGTTTCTATAGGATCGCCATAGAACTTCAGATGAGCTAGCGAGAGTGACTAAGTGATACCGGATTCTGGCGAAGCCCCGGACGGTGTGCAGCCGAGGGTGATGATTCCACTAGTAGTAATCAAGGCGTCGTGCATTTTCACAATGGTTGTCGTACGCCCAAACACATGTATATCGGGATACAAGTGCCATGCAGACAGGCCAAAGAGCGCTGAGCCATCACGAACTTCCTGGGCTATACCGGTTACCAGATTGAAATAATGTTCTCAAAAACAGTGGACTTGTTGCAGATCTCGAAATTGACGTTCTTCAAAATGAGAAATACCTGTTTCTGCTCTTTGTTTTTAATCCTGCCTGCGATGTCGAGCCAGGCCCGAGCGCTTGCATCCCATTCCGCGAGCTGTTGTCGTGGTATCTCCTGCTGGGCAGCCGCAGCAGCGGTAGCAAATTTGACGGCCTCACCCCTCTCCACCTGCTGGGCAATCTGGAGGCGACGCTCAGCAACGATCTGCACCCATATGGAAATCGACTCTTCAGCATCCCATGTAGATGCCAGAAGGCAGGCCAGTAGATGAATCTGAATAGCACCGGCGTGTGAATCTGAAGAGGAGGTAGCCGCGGCCCACATTGAGGTTGCATCTACTCCAGTGTATTGAGAAAAGACGGATGCAAAATACTCCTTGGGGATGTTTGTGGTGGCTTCTTTGGCAATCTGAGACGCTCGTTGTCCGTACGCTGTTATCAGGTGCGGACTCCTTGGGCACACGTCTGCAAAAAGGGCCGAGAGACGTCGCGCGGTAACATGGCTGGTGCCATCTTCCGCTGCCTGTCTTCGGTTTGTGGATAATAGTGCACCAACCGGCTGGTATTCCTTGGGCGCTTCATACTTGACAATGCTGAAGTCGAAATTGATGTTTGCGGCTGCGACTGTCACTTCGTTGGTCGCGGAAGCCAGCGAGGCTTTCAAGCTTCCAATAATTTGATTCATGGCCGTTGCGGACTGAACAATACCAAGCAGGTTTTGTTTCGGGACATCCTGAGGCAGTCTTTTTATGTATTGCTAAGGCGTGATGCCCAAAGCTTACATGCATCAGCTCCGAAAAACTTGGGCAGCAATGGCAGTCCGTCCGCCCGCGAATAATGAGCTGTGTTTCTCAGCCTGATCAGTCCTGAGAAGCTGCAAGCTCTCATTAGACATAATACGAAGACGGGATGGACTGTATGTATTTGTCAATGGACACGTGCATGTTTGTTGAAATTTGTTCCTCACATTTACAAATATAATTTGGATACTTAAGTTGGCTTATCCTGACAAAATCTATATAGTTACTATACACAGATTGTAACATTATGTGCTTTTAGTATATGAATGTGTTCTGCTTGAATGGCAACCGTTGTTTGAAGTCTCCTATGGTCCAGGCATCTTTCACCACCTACAACTCTGATTCTTCTGAACCCCCGTAATGTGCTTCCGCATTCTCCATACTGGTACGCTTTTCTCATATATCTCGTCCAGCCTCGGCCACATAGAGGAAGGCGAGAATACACAAGACAGAAGCAGAGTCTTCGGGATGAATGGGAAGTTAAAAGGCGAGGCTAAAGAGGATGGATACATTAGCTGCGGTGCTGGCGGTTCTGTCACGAAGCTTCTGAGACAAGACCGCGCTGATACAAGAGCATCCTAGAACGCCAACTGGAGAGGGGACTGGCAGGTGGTACGTAAATATGTAGCTATTGATCGTACACTTGACTACGGGCGCAATGCGGTAACGCCCATCACGATTTGTACTGGTTGGCACATATTAGGGGTTGGCATTTAAAGAACATGCACATGGACGTATAGACAAGAACGCTTTGCCGACGCCCGAAAATTGGGCGTAATCAGAAGCGTTGACGACATCTACATGATTGCTGAAACTGTAAGTTGACAGGGTGGAGTGCGCGGCTTTCTATTAAGAGTAATCCACCGATCCGCGAGCTGCAGACGGCTGACTAGGACTAGCAAATCAGTCTAGCCAGAGACGAAACAGCACGCGGCCACTCGGCAGCCCCGAATCAGCGATAGCAGCCAGCTATGCGTGCTATGGCTTCCTGTGTGATTTACGTGCCCGAGTCTCCCATGCATGTTTACTGAGTGAGACGCTCACTACAACGAGCAGTCGACTGCTGTTGATGTACGAATTGTATGACCGGACCATACGAAATGAAAAAAAAAAAAAAAAAAGAAAGGGTAAAAGAACGACTGTTTTTATCTGCCGCCAAGGTAAACGAGAAAAAAGTGTCTTATAAGGCACCCGATCAATCCTGGGCTTTTGGCCTCACATACCGTTTACTAAAAATTAGTACAAAGGGGCCGCCCGTCTCCTTCGGCCGGCTGCCGGGCAGCATTTCTACGACGCAGGGAAAGGCTGACGGGCAGTGGCAGGCGGCGAGATCCTTGGCAGGCTAAATCATGTTGGACAAGCTTTCAGTGACAAGAAAAACGTGGGCTTGGCTTTCTTGGCTAGTGTTGCATCGGAGAGAAATCTCATGCGCAAGATGCAAAGACGGAGACAACCAAGATTCGTGCTCGACCTCACTCGTATAGACGACCTGGAGTCAGCAGTAGTAAGCTGGAGGCCGCAAGGAGGCGAATGCCGCCAGCGCAGATGGCCGGTATGCACCGTGCGCTCCGGAAGGAAAACGGTCCGCTGTTGTGGGCCAAAGGGGGGGATAAGATACACCCCAGAGACTGTTATCGTCGTGGGGGAAGGCTGGATAAAAGTGGAACGGGGATTTACTCGTAAGACGCAGAGTGCCAGTGCGAGGGAGCTCCCTTTCTTCATTAATAATAGTCGTTCTCTTTCTGTTGTTCCTCTCTCTTTCAGCTGGCCTCCAGATTCAGCATGATCGGAGCGCCACAATGTGCACTTTACTGTCGGCCACTCGCCCTTGTATGACGGCCGGACATGATGCAGTATGCAAAGGTAAAATCTGGAGGGAACCGACCGGGCCCCCAAGACACATTTGCATTGCTTGTGAAGAGTCTCATTCCGCAGCCGCATACTGCACGAGTCGCTCCCGTGGATGCATAACGGGACGGCCGAGAGCTATCCAGAAATTTGGTGGAGGGCCAAGACCGGCTAGCTCTCCGCAAAAGGAAAAGGTGTGGCGGCTCTTATCTCTCTCTGACCACTCCGGTTGACAAACCATCGAGCTGTCCATAATGGTAAGGCCGCCCTTGGCAGGGCCATGCGATTTCGTACTATGTAGTTCCGGGGACAGAAGAGCAGCTGGCCAATGGTAGTAGAGAGATAAGGGATTCTGCGACGATGTATTTTTTTTTTTGGACCTCTCCGTAGTATGGCACAACAAACTCACGATGTTGATGCTCAGGAGCGAAAGAAATAAAAGAGAAAGCTAGGAAATAATGGCCCTCGATTAGTGCGACAGCCTAGACGTGAGCGGCGCCTCCGTTCTGCGGTCGCCGATGCAGCTGGAAGAGTGGCTGGTGATGCACAGGGGGGAAAAGTGAGAGAGCAACGAGAACGAGAAGTTGTGCCCATACACAGTACGAGTACGAGTACGAGATACTCGAAGACCTGCATTCGCAGTGCCACAACAGTGCGAGCAATAGCCACCAGGCGTCACCTGAGCTGCAGGCGAAATCATTGCCCATGTCGTGCCCCCGTCCGCCTGGTCTTGGCAAACACGCAAGTCTACTTGGACTCGAAGTCGTAATCGTAAGGCGCGTCACCTGATAGTTAGTCCGGCCGAGACACGCAATCTGGATGAGGGTGAGGAAGACGAAACGATAGCTTCGGCGAGCTTGTCTATCCCGCGCCTTGTCCGGCTCGGCTTCCCCCCTTCTGTCTTTTCCCTGCCGGTGTCGCCACATGGCGACGACCTGTTTTCGGTCGACACGGTTCGCCGGGGATGGCTCCGTACATCTTTTACATATTTTACACCATAACACAGCAAGATACTATGGGCAGCAGAAGGCCAGCTTCTGGTCGAGCTTAGTCATTTTCGACCAGAAGGCCGAATCGAAGCATTCCAGGGCCCAGACCACCGTAAAGAGACTGACCTGCCAAATAAGGTAGCACCCCTAGCGCACGGTGGAGCTTAGATAACAGGCGGTATTTCTGTATTTCTGTGCTACTGTATGTATGGTGTATCTTCCTGTGTTCTGGCGTTCGATGTCAGATGCAATTTCTGGAACAAACAAAAAGAACAAAAAAAAAATTAGAACCAACCCACTAATTCCAAGATTAGTGAGATAAGAGGGCATGTAGAACAATCTAAGAGCGGGTAAACTGGACAAACTGCCCCGTATAGCGAAGCTAGTCCCGCGGTTCTCCATACTTTTCTCTCAGGCACTTGCCCTTTTTGATCGTTGCATCGTCGCTAGCATGGAAAGAGCCATTGGGCCTCTTGCTTGGATGGCAGACGTCGTGCCTGCTGGGCGTCTGGACACAACAGGCTGTTGCGACCGACCCTCCTGCCTGCATCACCACATTTTGGGACAGCATCCCCCCTCCCCTTTTTCCCATGTTCTCTCTGCTTTGCAATATTATACTGTACTTTTTTCTTTCCTCTCTTCTTTGTCTAACAAACAACAATTTATTCTGGAGACGATCCGCACAATGGGCCGTGTCGTTGCATCCAACAACACATCGGCGTCGCCACCCTGGAAGCGCACTAAGATAACCCATTCTGCATCTGCTACTCCGTATCTCCCCATTATATCACGAAAAAGGTAAAAAGAACCATCAAAGTTTTCTGCGCTAAAGTCCGCGCAAAACGGCGAGAAAGCAAGCTTCAAGAGACTTAAACGCCATCCCCCCTTCGCAGGATCCTAAAACCCTATTGCTCCAGGGCCTCCACACCACCTTCATATCCCCATCTGCTCGTCCACGGATCCCTCCCCCTTGCTGTTCTCGAACTCTTCCATCTGCTCTCGGCGTCTCCCGCTGCCTGGACCCCCCCGAAGCAAGCCACTTTGTCCCCCCATCTCCCGCAGTTGTCCTTTCAGCTCTCCATCTGTGTGGCATTGGTCCCTCGCGCATTTGCCTGGCCTGCCAATCACACCTCATTCTCTTCATTGATACCACTACCATCACCTCGTGTACTTTCTTTCATCTGGCCTGCTCGCCGATATATAATAGGACCTGGTGACCAGCCTTACATCTCATCTTGTCCTCTCTCGTCTCACTTCCAAGCACATCCATGCGGCCTTCCTGAGCATTTGCATTGCCTGCAAATTTTCTATCTCTTGCATCGCTGGTCTCCACCAGCTACACGACGCTACCAACAGCATCATCCTGCCGCCTCCAAGTCGAAATTATAGAAGCATAGCAGCACGACTTCGTCATCATGTCCACCGTCTTCAAGCAGGACGAAGAGCGTTCGGGCACCGAAAAGTATGGCACGCCCGATGTCGCCGTCGGCTACATGGGCGACGAGAATGCTGTGCACTCCGACGAGCTCATGAAGGGCACCGGCTTTATTGGCACCATCCAGCGCTTCGGTGCCAAGCTTGGTGTTGAGCAGCGTGGTATTGAGCGCGTGCCAAGCGATGAGCGGACCGACACAACCATGTCCTCGGTCGGCACTCTTGTATGTTCTGTTTTAAACCCCACCTACTCGACCTTAAAAGCGCTTTCGTGTTGCCGTAGCTAACGCCACCAGTGGCTCTCCGCCAACATGGTGGTGTCTTCCTTCGCCATCGGCGCCCTGGCTCAGCCCGTCTTCGGCCTAGGCTTTGTCGACACGGCCCTAACGATCATCTTCATCAACATCCTCAGCATTATCCCCGTCTGCTTCTTCTCCATGTTCGGTCCTCGCTTCGGTCTGCGCCAGATGGTCTTGTCGCGCTTCTTCTTTGGCTACCAGTCCGGCAAGATTAGTACGTGTTTCGTGTTTCCCTGCTGCGGCAGTAGCCCTCCGTTTTCCGTTTTCCGTTTTCCGTCTTGCCAGTGCTAACAGCTGTAGTCGCGTTTTTCAATATCCTGGCTTGTCTTGGCTGGTCGTCCGTGAACGTCATTGTCGGTGCCCAGCTCTTCCACGCCGTCAACAACGACATGCCCGGCTGGGCTGGTATCCTGGTGATCGCCATCTCAACCCTGCTCATCTGCTTTTTCGGCTACCGCATTGTCCACCTGTACGAGCGCTATTCGTGGATCCCCTGCTTCATCATCTTCCTCATCGTCGCTGGCGAGTTCGGCCACTCTGGAAAGTTCAACAACATGCTGCCTCTTGCCTCGGGCCCCTCCGAGGCCGGTGCTGTCCTGTCCTTTGCTGCCTCTGTCTACGGCTTTGGCACGGGCTGGTGCTCTTATGCGGCAGACTACACTGTCTACCAGCCGGTAAATCGGTCACGCGTGTCTATCTTCCTCTGGACCTTTGCTGGTCTCTTCGTCCCGCTCATCTTCACCGAGCTTCTTGGTGCCGCCATCATGACAGCCTCCGTCAACGACCCGGCCTACTCCGAGGCTTACTCAGACTCTGGCATCGGCGGTCTGCTTACCACTGTGCTCGTCCCACCCCTAGGCCGCTTCGGCAAGTTCTGCGTCGTCATCCTCGCCCTGTCCATCATCGCCAACAACTGCCCCAACATCTACTCCGTGTCGCTGTCGCTGCAGGTTCTTGCCAAGCAAACTGAGCGCCTGCCTCGCTTCTTCTGGGTCCTCATCGGCACCGGCATCTACATTGCCATCTCCATCCCAGGTTACAGCCACTTCGAGTCGTGGCTCGAGAACTTCATGCTGATCATCGGCTACTGGCTGGCCATCTACGAGGGCATTGCGCTGTCGGAGCACTTTATTTTCCGCCGCGGCTTCTCCGGATACCGCCCAGAGGACTACACAGATGCAAGCAAGCTGCCGCCTGGCATTGCCTCGATTGCCGCGTTTTGCTTTGGTATTATGGGTGCTGTTCTCGGCATGTCTCAGGTGTGGTTCACTGGTCCTATTGGCAAGCTGTGCGGTGGTGATTATGGTGGTGATGTTGGTTTCGAGCTTGCGTTCGCGTTCGCGGCCGTGTCATACATTGGCATGCGGGCGGTGGAAAAGAGCTACTTCAAGCGCTAAGCTTTGTACTTCATTTTGTCTGATTTCTGCTGTTTTTTTTTTGCGACGTTCTTCTTCACCCATCTGTCTTGTAAATCTTAAGAAAGCGCATCAGGAGGGACGAATATTGCTGTAGACAAGGGGTTTTGGGTGGTAGCACGGCCTGTTAGATGTATTGACTCAGTCTTCATCATGTACTCCTCTGTCTATCTTCATTCTGGATGGGCTTCTATATTTTCATTTTTGCCTACGGGCACTTATGGTTGCTAGGCTGCGCTCTGCTGTACTTATGATACCGCTATTATATTGCAATGATCAGGTTCTCAAAACTTAAAAGACATATCTGGTTGCTCATAATCGTCTGGGTGACGCGTTTTTTTTGCAAGAAAAAAAAATGAAGCAGAAGAAAAAAAAATACAAAGCCAAATAGGTAAAAATAGATGAGGCTCATAAGAAATAAAGAAAAGATAAATACAGCTCAAATAAGAGTTTTGTAATCCGAACGAGGCATAAGACCAAAAAAAAAGAAAAACGTCTTGCTGGGCTGCTCTTAGTAATAGGGAGCCAGAGCCGTATATGAGCTTGCAATCTTTCCCCCTGCTTCTTTCTTTACTTGCCAACGGCGGCAGAAACCCTTTTCCTTCCTCTCGTCCTTTCAGCGACAGACTGCATTGCAGAAGCCGAAAATAAAAAGAAACGAGTGGCATAAGCATAAGCAAAAAAAATAAAGACCTCAGCAGTTAATAAAAGACGAGGTAAGGAGAGCGGGTAAGGTATAGGTAGTAAAGATGGTGAATGATAAGTGATGCACGATGCACGATGGGCGATAGGTGGTATGTAGGTTTGTGATTGAGCTCAAGTTCTCCTGCTTATTTGTAGAATGCTGACTTTGTGAAGCCGTCGGCGGTGGCGGCGGCGTTGCCTCCTGTTGCTGCCACTGTTGCTGCTGCCACTGCTGCTGCTGCCGTGGCCGCCTTGCTCTGCTTCTGGGCTGCCGCCTTTTCGGCCTTGACTGGGTCGGTGACGGTCGCGGTGGGGGTCGCGTCGATCGTCGTCGTGCTCACAATCGTGTTGGCACGGCCGCCCTCGAGGCTGTCGGCCACGCTCGCTGGCGCCGCCGGCACGGCCTTTGACAGCAGTGACGAGGGTAGCATCGATGCTGATGCTGATGCCGATGCCGATGCCGATGCCGGCATCAGCTGCTGCTGCTGCGACGGCAGGGCGATGACGCGTAGGAACGTCGCCGGCAGGTAGCCGACGCGGCCGTCGCGCGTCCGGCACTGCCACCAGTCCGACGGGCTGCCTAGCGGGTCGGCTTTGGACAGCACCACGACGAGGTCGTCGCGCTTGACGGCCAGGTCCATCCCCGGCGTCGTGCCGGCAGCCGTCAGCTGCTGCTGCTGCTGCTGTGGCGCGTAGTCATAAAGCACGCGGCAGAACTCCAGCTTGGACGGGTCCAGCTGTGCCGAGACCAGCTGCTGCTGCTGTTGCTGCTGCTGCAGGAGCGCCATCTGCCTCTTCTCCTCCTCCTCGTGCGACGCGGCCAGCGACTTGATCAGCTTGCCCATCAGGTACGGCAGTCCAAAGGCGGCCAGCACAAAGACGAACAACGGCTTCCGGCTAGGCTTTGGCGCTCCGCTGGCGCCAGCGGCATCGGCAGCAGCGCCGCTGGCCCGGCCCTCAAACCGCGCAAAGGCTGCCGGGGTTAGCGCGGTCGCATCGGCAGGCAGCGGCCGGCCGGTCAGCCGGGCGATCAGCGTCCGGATGAAGCGCATCAGCGTAAAAATGCCGAGAATCGAGCCGAGCGTATCGCGCAGGTTGCTAAACTGTTCGGCAACAGAAACCATGGCTGCATCTCATGTCAGCAACGGCCAAGAGGAGGAGGTGAGAGGTGAGGAATTGGGGAGTAGAAGGAGACAGAGATGAGGCACGCAACAAGCACCACATTCCCAGCTCTCTAAAGAAAAAAACCCACCAAAGAAGCTAGAGTGTGTCGCCATGTATGTGCTCTCTAGCATCTGCGCAAATCCGCCAAACGCGCCCACGATGCCCTCGAGCATCTGAAAGGTGGCCTGCGTGCTCGTCCCAAAGCGGTTGGTCAGGCTGTTGGGGTCGTTGGGGTCGCGCTGCATGCCGCCAAGCCCGCCGGCACCGCCGTACATGCCGCCGGCACCATACATGCCACCGCCACCGTACATGCCGCCATAGCTGCCGTACATGCTGCTGCCATAGCCTCCCATGCCTCCCATGCCTCCCATGCCTCCCATGGTCCCCATGCTGCTGCCGTAGCCGCCGTAGCCGCCGTACCGATACGGTGTGTAGCCCGAGTTGTATCCGCCGTATGGCGATGTCACCGGCGGCGTGGCTGCTAGCCGACTGAAGTTTGCCGCGTTCTGGTTGACGGACGCAGTCAAGGAGGCGGGTATGGGCGGGATGGCCGGCGCGGCCGGAGATGCGGAGGAGAGAGTGCCCGTAGCACCTGTGGTAGCCATCGCAGCTGATGTCGGTGTCGTGGATGATGCCGTCATGGGGATAGTTGCTGCAATTTTGCTGTTAGCGATATTCACTTTCTGACGAATCCAATCCCATCTCTGGGTCCCTTTCTGGGGTTCCGCCTACCTGCTGCTGCTGCTGCTGGCGCGGCTGTGCGACTCCTCTCCCAAGGCTTGGGCGGCGATGCCATCGGCAGTCCGCCAGGTTTGTTTCTTCAAGAGTCGCTTTCTATCCTGACGGGGTCGTCCTCAGATGGCGACTGATGCTTGCTTTCTTGCCGGGATATCGCAATGTCGGTTCGCGTCTCGTCTCTGCCGCAGGGGAAGCCTCCTGAAGGAGACCACAGTTATCCTTTTTGCTTGCTCGCCCCCGAAAACGTCTGCGAGCAGTTGTCGTAGTAGGCTACTACCGTATTTTCTTTCTTTTCTTCTGCGCAGTGCGAAATGTGCTCGACGTTGCGATTTGACGCGACGCTCGAATGTCGTACAGCTGTCAAGACAAACAAAGTCCCTCCTGTTTTCAGTAGCCCTCTCAAAATAGGAACGCGTCCAAGAGTGTCTATGTCCGGTGGCAGCTGGTGGTCTCCGAGTTGCGTCGTATTCTGTCAGAAGACCGTCTGAAGTCTGAATTGCGGTCCACTCCAAAAAATAGAAGGACGGTCTGGGCTGCCAATGGGCCGAATGTGGGGGGGGCGTCAAGAAAGGTAGCGTCAAATGAGAGGGCCCGAAGCAACAAAGGGAGCACAAGAAGAACGGACTCAGTCGCACGAGAAGATGCGGCCGTAGAGGGTGAGCGGCCGTTTGTCTTTTTTTTTGTTGACGATGGGGAAAATGAGGCAAATCCGTAATCCGGCTGGAGCAGCCTCCGCATTTCTCTCTTCGTGCCTTCCCGGAACTAAACTACGGCATTACCAGCAGGAGAGGCGAAAACAGAGGGAAAATAATAAATGCGACAGGCGCTGGTGGTTGGCCTGAGAGCCCCTTGGCTTGTGAACCTCGGCAGCTGACTGGCCTCGCCAAAAGGCCGGGGGGAAAACGTACTGAAAAGCGGGTCCAAGTTCTGTCTCGGAGCCTCATTGGCCCGGTTGGAGAAATGCACAAGGCAATATTCCAGCCAATCAAAGTACTCACACCGGCTCTTCTCTGCGTTCACGAGGAGCAGGTATGACGGTATACTATGGAAGCTTTACATAGCACTGCGCAAACCCTAGTTTCCCGTTGGACGAGCGCTGAGCGTGGCACCTTCTCGAATAGCCTGCGAACTCTATGTACGCTTTCAATCCAGTCTATATGAACAGCTCTGTGTATTATGATTTCCCTATCAATTTCTGATTCGAGAATGGTCCTGCACTGGTCTACATCGTAGTCGGCCAATGACTACAAACTGCTGTCAGACGTAGTGGCCGTAGAGGCTGGGATAGCATCTAGAGGCCATACTAGAAGCAGGCTCACCGGTATAAGGACACCAATGCAGGTTTATATACGCCATAGTAGCATACAGTATCCCTACTTCTTATGTCAATTCTCGTACTCGTAGTCCTCTCACTTGAGCCTCATATCTTGTCACGTGACATTCTTTCGTTAAGTGGATTCACGTAAGATTCCCGTACGCCTTATCCACTCCGACGCGCAACTATCGAAAGAAGGCGCGTATCCAACGGGACCTTTACCATTCCCACCGCGAAGAACAACCAGGATGGGAGAACGCTCGCCAGCCATCAACCGATTTCACGATTTCACCTACCTCCATCTGCGGCTCAATGACCACACATTAGACGAAAAGCTGCCCGATGTCCCTGCTCCCGCCGAAAACGGCTCCTTCCGCCCAGCATCAACAGCTGATATCGGTGCTCTTAGTGCACTTCCATTAGAGCTGTTCCAGGAGGTTTTCTCTCAGCTTGATCCACATTCTCTCTCAGATTTTCGACACACAATAAGACAAGCCAAGAATTTAGTTGATACTTTTTTCCAATACAAGGCCATAACTGCACATGCAGCGAACGCTCTGCGCGGTATACTAGGCATCGGAACCGGCAGATGGATTGACTGCAGAACTTATATAAGAAGCTATGCACGATCTAAGTGTGAACAGTGCGGCGACTTCGGCGGCTACCTCTATCTCCTTACCTGTATGCGGGTTTGCTTCCTCTGCTTAGCGCAGGATAAACTGTACTTGCCGCTGCCGCCTCGCAAGCAAGCCGAAAGTTTGGACTGAAGCTCCAGATCGTTGAAACATTGCCTTGTATGAAAGTCATACGCGGCATCTACTCACCAAACGGGAAGGAAGCTGCTCGACGTATCTTAGGGTCGATTAAGAATCTGCTTTTCGTGCCGGCATTGCATTTTACGGGTCATCGAGTGCAATGCAGAAGTGTGTGTCGGACATAGAAGCCGAGAAGCTTCAAGCCTATAATACAAGGGCGACAGGAGCGAGGCAATCTGGATCTACCGCAATCCGTATACGACGGCCTCCGGCGGCAGAGCCCTTTGATGGAAGGTCAGGGAATCCATATCGATTTGTGGAAATTGTTCGCGTGCCGTGGCTGAACAGAACATCTCCCCTCCTCCTTAAATCCCCTCCTCCTTTGCTCCTTAAGTGCGTATCATATCAAAGTTGCTCAACGACGTCGCATGTCGTCTTTCCCTTCCTTCACCATCTATATTCTGTGCACATATGTGCCGAGCCTTCAAGCTAGATTTGATGGAGTGTGCGCTTGACATTCGCACCCCATCTCTGACGAAATTCTTCGTTCTTGTAGCTACATGTGTATAGATCATAATTCTGCTCACATATGTTGCCCTGAATTTTGTTCTAGCCAGTTCACATTAGTGCCACAAACGTTGTAATAGACTCACAAATGTCGAAGTCGAAAATATGTGCTTTGCTAGAGCCCCACTCTCACTGTATTGAAATGCTCTGTATAGGACTATACAATATTTGAGCGAGTTCATACTATTTTCCGCCATGACGGGTATATCCCCCAAAGATCTGGCACCCTACCCGGATCGACCACCTGGAGCTCTGTATGGGCAGAAAGCTTCGCTCCATTGTGTACGAGGCCACCTGTGCTCGCTTCAGCTCGACCATTATCGCAAAGTTTGCCCGGTTCTCGTGGGAGACACCTCAGTGCCGTCTGGCGCTGTCCAGCCTGCACAAGCTGGGAATCAAGCATGGGGATACCAACAAGCATAACTTCCTTGTTCACGACGGCAAGGCAACCCTGATCGACTTTGACTGTGCTTCGCGAGATGCCAGCGCCGATCAGCTGGAAGCCGAGCTTCGCGATCTGCAGGACCAGATAACAAACACATCAGGGAGGGGGGGACAAGTTGTACAGAGTGCTAGTTGAGATTGTGGTTGTTCTCTAGATAGGGAGAAGCATGCTCTACCAAAATGTGCTACTGGACGTCCATTGACTCCTCAGACCCAAGTCACCAGCTATGTGTAATACAGCAGCCGCGTATTCCGCAGCGACACTTTCCCATTTCTGCGAACCTGAAATCGTAATATGCACGCAAGCTTTTGCAATACTGTAGCAACACGTCGAGCTATGTTGCCTCTATGCTTTGACTCGCTTCTTGCCTCCCCTGCTTGCAGTTCGCCTACGGCCCGATGGCCCTGCAGCATGGCTGTCCGGGTGGCTGTTGTTGTCGTCGTCATCATTGTTGTGAGGTGTGTCGCCTCCTTCGTCTTCCTCTCCTTGACCTTGCTCTCCTTCGCCAATCTCCTCGTTATCGTTTCCCTCTTCCTCTGAGCCTGGCACGGTCGTCGGCGATGCCTCGGGCTTCCGTTTCCGCCCTGTGGTGGTCGTCTTCGTCTTCGCCTTCCTGCTCTTCTTCGCCTGTGGCCCTATGCGCATAATTGCTGCAGCCGCGTCTGCGGATGTCGAGCTCGCCTTGAGCCTGCTCACGGCCGCTGCCATGCGACGACTGCTACCGCCGCTGCTTCTGTTGCGGGGTGCGTGCCGGGGCGCGAACTCGTCGGGGATCTGCTGGGCCGCCTGCTGCTGCTGCTGCTGGGCCGCTTTCTGTTGGGCGTCGGTCAGGCGGGCGCCCGTGCCGACGGCGCCCGTGAAGAAGCGCGTGATGTTGCTCTGGGTGCCCTCGGCCTCGCGCCGGTTCATGTCGCGGATCACCGGCACCAGCACCTCGTCCGTGCGGTCCTGGCTCCAGCCGATTGTCGACATCAGGAAGCTGCGCAGCCCGTCCAGGTCCGGCACTCCCCACTGGAACGGCTCCGTGCTGTCGTCGACCTCCGGCTTCAGATACGCCCCGACCACGGCCGCGTTCGGGAAGCCCATCGGCAGAAACAGCTTGGTCCCCTGCGACTTGCGGAACTTGCGCCGGAATGGCGATGCTGCGTCGGCCTCCCGGGACCGTCCGTGCATCTGCACGTCGTCCCACCACTCGCGGAACTCATCCAGTCCGCGCGGGCCGGGAAATTCGGACAGTATCTCCATCGCCGTTACCGGCCCCACGCCCGGCAGGCCGTCGGTGTAGTCAGAGCCCAGCAGCTGCGCGATCGAGATGAGCTTCTCGCGCGTCAGCGACATCTCCTTCTCCAGGTCAGCAGCCAGGAAGCACTCCACAAACTTGTTGCCGTTGAACATGTTCTTGTACACACGCGTGCCGCCAAACAGGAACGTGTCCGAGTCGTCCGTCACGATGCCGTCCACCAGCCCCAGCGAGACCAGCTCCGAGCACTGCGCCTCGGCTTCCATCGGTGCCGTTATGTACGGAATGCCAAATAGCCGCAGCAGCGCCTGGCACTCCGACACCATCACCTGCGTTACCTCGTCTGCGTCTCGCCGGTCCTTCTTCTGCTGGCTCCGCAGTGCCTTGAGCTCCTGTTCAAAGGCCGCCTGGCTTTCCCGCCCCGTCCGGTGGTTCAGCGTGCTGGCAAATCGTGCGTGCTCTTCTGCCTCTTCCGCCATCTGCGCCAGCAGCTCTTCTTCTTCAGGGTCACTCAGGTCGAATGCGTCGTCACCTTCTCCTGTGAAGAGGCCGTCGTCAACATCGGCCGGACCCGTCGCAGTCCCCGCTACCGCTGTTGCCACTACGCTACCGGCTTCCTTGTCCATTCCTTGCTCTTCTACGGCTGCTGGCCGTTCTGGCAGCTCCACGTCCTCAAATTCCATCTCTGGTGACGACGACCGAGTTTCGGCCCCATCAACATCAGCAATTTCCACTGCCTCCGGCTGTAGTGGCTCCTCTGGGGTCGTCGCGTCTGCTGCAGTCTCTTCTTCTTCTCTTCCTTCGCGCTGAACACCGTCGTCCTCTTGAAATTCTTCTTCCTCTGCTAGCTCTGGCTGTTGTGCTAGAGCTGGTGCCTCCACTATCTCAATATCGCTCCCGCCATCGCTGGACGAGTCGATCTTCACAACTTCCGCTTCCTGCCGGCGCTGCCACATCCGCTCTTCTGCCAGGGCCATCTCCCTGTCTTCAGCGTTGATCTCGTCGTCGTATGCCTTCTGCTGGCGGATAGCCGCCCGGATGTCGGTGGCGTCAGCCATCCATGGCGGCAGAGGACGAGGACCACTGTCATCGGCACCGATCTCCCTGCCAACATCGACGAGGTCATCACTGTCATTGGCGGTCGAGCCATTTCCGTCTGCTTCCACGATAAAACCGCCAGCGAGGCCATTGTCGTCTTCAGAATCAGCCTCTAGGGAACCCGTCTCGGCGGCTGCAGCAGAAGCAGCATTGGCCGTAGATGCAGAAGCCAACGCTGCAAACGAAAGAGCCACAGCAGCGGGCGGTCTCTTTTCAAAGATAGAAGTCTTCCAGTCCAGCTTCTCAAACGGCAAAGGGCCGTCAAACAGACTCTTAGTCTGTGGCCTGATCGGAGGAGCCGGGACGCTACTTTTTATCTGCTCCGTGCCCTTTTCGGCCGGCCTCTTTCGCTTCTTCGCTGCAGCCGCCATTGCTGCCCGAATGTCGAGCTCGCTGTCACTGCTATCGCTATTGGCATTACCGTCACTGTTATCGTTGATTTTGCTAGTGATGGCCTGTGCTTTTGTCGCCGAGACTGCCGCATTCGAACGGTTGTTGACAATGTGGGCTACCATTCGTCCACTCGTGGCCATGATCGGCCGTGAAACCTCCTCGGCAGCCTTCTGTGTCCACTCCGGTGCCGGAATGTCAACATCCTCAAATGTCTCATTCTCATTTTCGCTCTCGTCCCCGCCCGTCTCCTCCCCAGACACGCCCACAGCATGCTGGTTTCGTAACGACATGGCTATGGCCGCATTAAGATCCTCCTCTTCATCTGCCACAAGCTCCTCATTGGCGGCGCCATCAGCCTCCTGTCCAGCGTCCGTTAGCAGAAGCTCTGCCGGCTGGTAGGTCGAAACAAAGAGCGAGTCCTCCTCGCCCTCGTAGCCGCCGGCAGCCCCAGCATCTGTCTGTGAACGGTCTGGGAGCTTAGGCAGGCGATTGAGGCCCTCAATGGGCACGTCTTGGAACTCGATGTCGTCCAGCCCCTCATCGTCGTCGCTGCCCTCTTCCTTGTCGCCATCGTACTGAAACTGCAGCGCGTCGACGTCAATGGGCTTGTGGACTTGGCCCTGCTCCTTGTCCCGGCTGACTACGCCGAGAGCCCAGCCGCCCTCGGCACCCTCGTTCTTGACCAGGATATACTCGCGGTCCTTCTCGCCGGCCACGCGGGCGTTGACGCCCATGGTCAGGTCGATGCCTGTCATTCCGGCCTCGATCATCAGGCGCTGCGTAAGGTGGTTCCGCTCACGCACGCGCTCGATCTGAAAGCGCGAAAAGGCCATGCGGTCGGGGAACATGGTGTCGAGCTGCTCCTTGCTGAGGCCCATACGCAGGCGGCTGCGGATGCGGGCCGCATTGAGGATGTAGTAGCGGTCGGCAGGGGGCAGGCTCTTGAAAAACTCGCCGTCAAAATCGATCTTGCTAAAGTCGTACAGGTTGATGTCCTCGCCGGCGTGGAACTGGCGCGCGTACTCCTCCAGCTCGTCGATGCTCATGATGCGCGGGTCATCCGGCCGGCCCATGCCCTCGATCGAGCGGTCCAGGTCTGGGAGGTGGTAAGCGTCTTTCTTGGTGAACTTGCGCGCCTGCAAGCGCTCCTGCTCCGGCTTGTGCATCTCCTCGGCATAGACCATCTTGTCCACGCTCGGTAGCACCTCCCCGTCCACCAGGCCGTCCTCGTCACCAGGCCTCACAGCAGACTGAGGCTCGCTCTCCCGTGCTCTCTTCCGCCTCTTCTCCGCGTCTTCTTCGGCAATGCGCTGCATCTGTACGGCCAGGAGCTTGCCAGCCGTGCGAACAGCATCCTCGCGGCGTCCCTCACGTCTCTGGCGGCGCGCCTGCAGCGTAGAGCGCTTGAGCGCCGGTGCGCCGCCATCGAAAACGAAGACGGGCAAGATCCCAAACCAAAGGAGCTTGCAGATCCGGCGGAAAAAGCCGACGACATGCGAGTTGCGCAGGGCGTTTCCCTCTTTGTCGCGGACAGCCTTGAGAAATTGGTAGATCCAGATGGAAGCATCGACGGCGAGACGCTTCCGGTTGAGCGTGGCTAGATTCGTCGGGCGCGCGCAGGGCTGTAGCACCTGCCAGAGCCCATTAACACCCATGGCGAGGAATTCGTCCTCAGCTCGAGGAAGCCCTCAGCAAGGCGAAGTGAGAATGGCGAAAAGAGAAGGTTAGGACGTGGGCCTTGGCATATCATCCTTCTCTAGTGGGGGTAAGGGGGAACCCTCGTCATTGCGATTTTGCGCGATGCCTTTGCTTGGCAGAATCAAAAACAATTAGTTGTCTGGCGAGTTGATTACGTCGTTGAAAATTCGCCACAGATTCCAATCAACGCGAAGTCAGCAACATTTACCAGTAGCCCCGCGGGAATGGCGCGGTGTCACGCTCTCATGCCCCGCTAAAATTAGGCTGCCATCACAGCAGACTGCCAAGTGGAAGCAAAGAAGAAGTGATATTGTATTGTTTTTTATTGTTAGGAAATCACGTGCGTCAGCCCCCAGGCTGTCTTCGAAGGCGAAACCCGTCTTACAGTTAGTTTAACTGGGGTTTTCCGTATCTTTGTCCTGGAGTCGTAAGCATCATACCGTCTAATTCACGTGTCAAATCTTTAGCATTCAAAACTCACAAGTCCGTAGCCGCTCGTAAAGGTAAACTACAATCGGTGAGACCGCTTTGGCTCACCACTCCGTCTTCCCTCAAAGCATTGCCTCCATATACTCCTCCCGGAGATCGGACCATGCAGAGGTGCTCTCCGCCAGGTGCATAAGCTGCGTGCTGAGGCCATATAGATCTCCTGGCTGCACTGACAATGCCCTGGTGAGCAGAGCTCCGTCTTCATCTACCTTGCCCAGGATGGCCTCCCTCTCCTCTACATCGGGCTCCCACAGCAGCTCGGCTGGCGGGTCAAAGGACACAACTTCCACACCCTCTCGTTCCCAGTTCCCTTTACTCAGCACGATTACAAAGCCTCGATAAGGATCGCAGCCCATTTTCGGATAGGGTATCGCCCTCCCTTCAGCGCGGTAGTGTTCGATCACTTCTTTAGTGCTCTTGTGGGGGAGAAAATAAAAGTCAAATCTGATCGGATGCATGTACTGGCCGTGACTGTTCATCATGTCCGTTGCGCGCCGCACAAAGTCGAACACCAGCAGAGGCGGCGCCTCTGCTAACGTTGGCCATACGTGACGTACACCTGGAACGGAAAGCGTGGCGGCAAGACGTCGTCGTCGCTTCGGTCGGTTCCCGACGCAATCCGCTGGCCGATCAACGCAGATGTTCCTGGACGCGATTCGTGGTCCGCAAAAGATCTCCCGCCGAGAACAGACTCCACGGCAGAGCCGAGTTACCTACGTGGTGGCATCACTTGAACTTGTACAAGCAAAACCTAAAGAGTGTCAGTAACAGCTCCAAAATACAGAAGAGTACTTTTGGGCTATTGGATAGTCCAGGCTTACTGCAGAGCGTAAGTCCGCTACCGTGGCTGACATCTGTTTTGCTGAGGGGAAAAAGTCTTACCATTTTACGCGAAGCAATATATAAGGATAGAAATAACCGCTGTTTGCTCTCTTGATATATTAAAATAAGCGATCAACAAGATGCTGCATAAGCCAAGCATTTGCTCCCTCGTCGCCGTTAACTATTAGCTCATTAGTAAAGTTTTTCTGTAGTTCTCGTTGGTTGTAAGATATTTTTACGGCGCTCACAATGCTGTGCTCAAAACAGAACCTTCTTAGCACTTGTGGCTATATTGATACATATGTACAGGTTCTTAATATGGCGGCCTTGTGAAGCACTGCAGGAATTCCCTAGTTGTGATAGCAGCCTACGACATCAGCTTATGATTTCCTTAATCTACCTACATAGTAAAGAAACTAAATATAGGCAACCTAGGCCGCCGATCACCGAGTTATAATATGGTGAGTCCTGTTGGCAGAGGATCGGCATGATGATTAATTACTATAATATACTATTCGACAATCAAATATTACAATGCGCAGAGCTTAAAAGAGTGCCAGCGCGTTTGCAAAGGTCGCGATCCCGCCTGTGTTTGTTTTAGCTGCTTTGTCCTTGTAGAAGTCAGGACTGCATGTGTATCTTACCTGGGGTGTTGAATGGGGCACTGGTTATAAAGAAGGTCCATCGTTGGCGCTTCTCGCACTCTTCAGCCAGCTCCTGTTGTCGGTTTAATCAGCACAAGTGGAATACAAAAACAACATATGACGCCAGATCGGGATGTAGAATCCTACCTCCAGGTAGAGCATCTCTCCGATGATGCAACCCCACAGCGCAAGCAGGTACTCGTGAAGATAGTAGTCTGTCTTGGGTGGCCAGACTTCGAAGGCCGGTGCGTCTCCTCCCACGGCTGCAAAATATCTTTTTAAGGAGTAGGCAGTGTCAGTGAAGTTCGCCTCTTGTGAAAAGGGTCAGAATTTCCGGGCTCGCTCACGTATCGTGCAGAAACTCTTTCATTTCTTCGCTCTGCTCCACCCCGGAAAAGCATGCTTCTTTGCTCAGCTCCGTGAGCTTGGCCGGGTTCTCTGTTTCTAGCTCGTAATAGCGCGAAACGTATCCGCTGCGGATCAAGAGGATATCGCCCTGCTGGAACTCCACGTTCTGGGCCTTTGCAACGGCTTTCAGGTCTGCAAGGGGGATTGCTTCTGCGGCCACCGGGTCAAAGGGGCGGCCCTGCTTCTTCATCCATGAATAGTAGTCGAGCAGAACTCCACGTCCGGCAATGCCGTGCTGTGCAATTGCTTGGATGCCGCAGCGGGTGCCTAGCGCGAATCTCCCGTCAGATCTTGCTATCTTGGAACCGGGACAGGAAGAGTGAATAGTGGTACAAGAGCGAGAGAGGATAGGTCCTTCAAGTACACACCAGTGAATATCTCTTTGGGATCGAGGTTGTTGTACAGTTTGTTCATGCCCAGATGGCCAAAGTGGCGAAAACCATCCCACTGGCTGCCAAACTGGGTGTTTGTGTCGTAAAAGTCATCGAAGATACATGGGTTGATAGGATTCACCTTGATGGAATGCTTGAAGGCGGAACGGTGGAAAGATGGCTCTCTTGGGCAGGTAACAGACCAGCTACATCAGGTTGGTTTTTTTTTCAAAAAGAATTAGACAAAATCATGGCTAGAAACCCGAAAAGGCAGCAGCGCTGCATTCGGCATACTTTAGAGACACAACCTTGCCATCTTTCAGCTCGCTCTCCTGAGCAGCTCGGACAACCTCTGGTGTGAGAAGATTGATGCGGCCGAGCTAGACACGCAGGCTCGTCAGTTCCCCGACGCATAGTCTCTGCAGACGATGGAAATCTCTCACTTCATCGTCCTTGCCCCAGATCCAAGCCGTCTCGGGCGGCACATCTTTCCCGGCGTTGAGGATAGCAAGATCTGCCAGTTTTGGCAGTCCGTTAGGGAAATCCTTTCTGACTTGCTCCATTTTAGTGAATGAAAAAGAAAGGCACGGTTTCGGTTCGCAAGAGGAGCATGGACAACATCGTGATGGCTCAGCCGAGGAGAGGGTAGACTACCTTTTTAAACATGAACCGCCTGCAGCTAAGTTTCCTATTCAGTGGTCCAGGTGCGGAGCCGCTGGACGGCATACGAATAGTCTCATGATTTTTGCACGTTCAAAAGAGAGATCGTTCGGCATGCGGCACTTCTCTCAATGGGCAGCGGGAAATTGGGGGACAAGAAACTGGAGACCCCACAGAAGTTGGGATTACTGGCCGGCCTACCGGAAATAGAGGCCTGCAGCTACATGGTACGAGGAGACTAGCAGTGGAGGCGGGCTTGTAGGATCGAGAGTGAAAGAGACAATAGGTTATAGACCGACGCTTGCAGCTCTTTCATGGGGCTTGGATCTCGATAGCTCTTTGACGGGCTGTTTTTCTACATAGTAATACTGGCCATAAGCCGGGCCGAACCCAGTGGTGGCACATCACATGATCCACCACCTGTTCTGGAAACGAACGGCTGTCTAAAGCCGAGAAGGGTCGGCAGCATGAGACCAGGAACGTGGTCTTTCATGCTTCGTTATCAGTGCAGCTCTCTGCACAGCATCTCTTCCCGAGCCCAGAACAACACAAATACGGGTCTACTCCTGTTGTCTTTTGGCCCCTCTCCAGTCCCCAAAGCGGGGAGCCTGCCAGCAAGTGAGAGCCCCGCCTTTAGGTGCCTGAAGCCCAAATTTTTTTAATGAAAATTAAAAGGCAAAGTGACTATGGAAGACCTGACTCCGAAGCCGGCTGCGTCATCTAGACTGGGGGGGAATGTGATGAGGATCAAGGAGGAGTCAGAGGCCTTCTTGCGATCACAGCTCAACAAGCATCTCGTCGTCCACACTACCGATGGTCGCATGTTTCGGGGCCAGTTTATGTGCACAGATCCGGTAGGCCTATTTCACCTTTTTTTCTACCTACGGCCTGACGCTTTCTTTGTATTTGGTTTGGGCCTCTTCTAACAAAAACACTATAGGACTACAACATTGTACTATCACAGACAGAGGAGTATCGCCAGCCGACGGCCCAACAGATAGCGGAGCAGGCTAAGCAGGCAGAGCAGGCCGGCAACACTGACAAAGTGGTGGTGAACATGATGTCACGATATCTCGGGCTTGTCGTGGTGCCAGGCAGTCACATTGTCAAGGTTGAGGCCGAGCAATTTGTCAGCCAGATGGGCTGTTAGGCAGCGGCGCCCTACACATCTTGGCTATTAGATCTGGGATACGGTTTGGACTAAGCCTTACATGATACCCTTTCATGTTCCCAAAAAAAAAGCTGTTTAATGTTTTTTCAGGATGCCTTTTAGTGCTCCCTGCTCTTTCTCCTAGCTCTCCCTTTGTACATACATCTGCACACATATAAAACATATGTATGTATACACACACGCATACATGTTATTATTATTGCTGCTGCTGGAAGCAGACAAGGCGTGAAACGATGAAACATTCGCGGGTACCTTGCAAAAAAAGAGCAAAAGTGGAATAGGTCAAACAGGTAGATAACACAACAACAGGAGATGTCGAGACAAATCAACGTGGGACAAAACAAAAGCACTCATATATCACTAGGCCGTGGAATAGTTGCCGAGGCCCTGCCTGAGGCTTAGGCAACGACGGTCGTCTGCGTCCGGCCGCGGCTCTCGCCATTGAGACTGGTCTCGCCGTCAAGCACAGAGTGCCGGCTGGGGATGTCGTCCTCCTCCTCCTCGGCTTCGATGTCTTCCTCGTCGTCCTCGCCCTCATCGGCGTACTTGGTGTCGCTGTGCTCGGCGGCCGAGACCCACTGGTCCCGGTCGTGCAGCGGCGTGTCCTGAGCGGAGAGGTCGTGGCCGTTGCCCTCGGCGCGCGCCTTGATGAGGTTGCGGCGCCGGGTGGACAGCGTGCGGGCGCGCGTGGACAGCTTGGCAGACACAGCCGCGTTCTGGCTCACCCAGTTGGTCAGCGAGTCCTCGCAGTCCTGGATGATGGCCTTGCTGGCCTCGTAGCCGTCGTAGGCGGGACGGGTCTCGCCGGGCGTCACGGGCGTGTCGTCAATCAGCTCCAGTAGGTGCTTTCCGTAGCCGGCAATGATGGCCACCTTCTCGCTGTGCTCGCGCAGGGCGTCAAAATGGTAGTTGTACGCGGCCTTGATCTTCTCGCGCGTGATGTTGGACAGCTGGGCCTCGGCCACGAGGGACTCGGCCTCGGCGCGGACGAGCTCCTGCTCGAGGACGACAATCTTGGGCGAGTTGGGCTCCTTGTACTTGAGGCGGGCAATCTCGTCGGCAATCTTCTGCTTGCGATCTCTGCTGGGCTGCACAGACGCCTCGATGTTGCGGATGCTCTTGATAGTGACACGGTATTGGTCATAGCGGTCGACATATTGGTCCTCAAGCTCGCCAATCTCGTAGATCAGCACTCCGAGCTTGTCCGTGACGTCTGAAACATCCTCGTCACAGTTCTCGCCCCAGAGAGACAGTTGTTGCTAGTAAAGGAAAGTTAGCAGACTGTTTCCAAGTCGCCAGTTCACAGATGTGGGGGGGGGGGGTTAAGTTTAATTTAAGAGGAGTACATGTACTTACAGCAACTTCCATGCGCTCCCGAGCGACAGTCTCCATGCTGCGCATAACGTTCTTCTCCATCTTCACCAGCTGGGAGAGCTTCTTGGCCAGGTCGGGCCCAAAAGCGCCGGCCGCATTTCTTCTGAGCGCATGGCCTACAAACGCAAAATAAGATCAGTCAGCCAGAGCACCAATTAAGAGGCAGACACACTCGAGGGCCCCAAGGGGCCGAGATGGGGGAATTGAATTGACGAGTGTCGAGGAAAGTGTGCAACGTACCGAAGCCTCCGCGACCAAACAGTCTACCGGTCTTAGTAGTTGAGGGAGGTGGCGGGGGATTCTAGAAAAGCCCGCTCCGTTAGTAACGGACCAGCCTTGATTTTCAACGGGACATTGCCAGCAGTAAGCGCAGCGTACCTGGATCTGCGAAGCTGTCGGCGCTCGCGACTGGCGCATGGAATAAGTGCGATGCATGATGGGCGAATGATGTGTGGTGCAATGCAGCGGTCAAGTGGTCAAGTGTATCTAGCGATGTATGCTGGTGTTATACCGGAAATCAATCGAGATGGGCGCGGGCGACAAGAGATGGTGTGTTGAAGAAACGAGAGAAAATGAAAACAGAGTTTTGCAGAGAAGAAAGAGGGAGAAAAATAGAAACAATGACGTGAGTGGGTTAAAATACTTTAGTATCTGCCAAAGGGTGTTAAATGTGTCGGTCCCTTGGTATATCTGTAAGCGCAAATGGAGTTACGTACCCGAGGCAGGTTCTCTAGTTTCCTGGTCTGCTTCAAAGAGAAAAAGAAAGAAAAAAAGGTTTGAGATCGAAAGAACCGCATGCGACATAGTCTTTGTGTGTGGAATGAGGCGGCGACGTCATCCGGGACCACCTGGTTTTTTGGGATATGGCCAGCAACGGACCAGCAGCGGCCAGCAAAATGCTCGCCCAATTGGGCACTAGCGCGAGCTAGCGCGACAAGGAGCACAAGGGTGCACAGCCACCAGAGACCCCTCTGTCAGCAGGATTGCCCTGTAGTGCGCTCTTAAGGGGGGACAACTGTGCGTCAGGCCGCACCGGATCGAAGAAAAACATGGCACTAGCGAGGGGAGCTATGCGATTTGCAGAACCATCTCGGCGAGAAAGCGAGACGTCATTAACATACCAGCTCACCCTCTCTCCCCGAGATAACGAGACGTGGATAGCTGGGAAGCTGGAAGCTGGAAGCTGGGATGCTTTCCAGACCCGCTTTTTCTGCAGCTCGGCCCAGACCCACTGTCCGTCTCTCCGTGAGATGAAGAGAAACGCACGGTGCATCATCACACCGTTTCCAAACCCTCCTCCTCTCCTCCCCCTCTAGGACAGTCTCACGTGATAAGTACACGTGACTTATATACACGTGACTTGCCGTGATTGGCCGCCAGTGGCAGGTGGCACCCCGTTTGCGCGATCCGCGACTGCCTCGCAATTATTAGCGATGGAGGTCCGCAAGGCTTTTAATAATTGGGGCGCGAAGATAGTCTGCTGGAAATGTTCCGAAGCGCGTTTCCAACCGCCCCCCCCCCCCAAAAAAAAGAGTGCAAAGACGGCTTCAAGGTTAATCAGAGCTGCTCTGCCGCGCCCATCGACAACGCCTCGCGTGCTCACAGCATCAAACCGTTTTGCAGCTGGCCAGAGGGGAGCCGGGCGTCGGGCCGTGTTTTCTACTGCGTCTCCGCTTTGTTTATTTCTTTCTCATGCGACTCATCTACGGCAGCCAGTCACAATAGACGGCCGCTTCACTTCCTGAGCAGCTCCCCGACATCCTTGATGGATCATCGGGCGGCTCTCGACCTATGAGACTGCACACTTTCTTATTTGTCTCTTGGAGGGGGTTGTTTATATTATTTCGTTTGTGTTGAGCTCTGTTGAACCTGGGCAGCTCAGCTTCTACAAGCGCCACAGTCAGGGGGTCGATTTGATGTGAAAGTCAAAAATCGTGCGAGACGAACCGGCGAGGGAAAAAGACACTCACAGCCAGCCATTCTGAGATGTCTCGCAGACAGGACGAGGTCATCGACCTCACGCGGAGCGACGACGAGTCCGAGGCCGTCCATGCCGTGCACTCGCCGCGGCAGCCGCCGCTGTCGCGTCTCAATGATCGCTCATACCAGCAACGATCGAGGTTCTCCGGCGGCTCGCAGCCGACAGGCCAGGCTGCCGGCAGTGCCCACGGTGCTCAGTTCGCATCCCCATCAGTGTTGCACTTGGGAGCAGCAAGTAACTACGGCCTGGGCTCTCTGTTCCACGCTGCGGGCAATTTCGGCTCGTTCATGGGCATATCGTCGTCCAGCTCAGCCGGCATGTCCAGAGGATCTGCCAACCCGCCGCCTCCGAGAGTCGTGAGGACAGAACGGACAGAACGGATTGAGCGGACCGATCGGACTGAGCAGCGCGCTGAGCGACAGACGGAGCGACAGGAGATCCTGTCCACCTCCACGTCCCTGCCGGACATGCGTGCGCCTATGGCATCGTTTGCTGCGCAATCATCGTCGTCAGTACATCACCGGCCTAGCCAGCCACAGCAGCAGCAGCAGCAGCAGCAGCAGCAGCATCGGCAGCAACAGCAACAACAGCAATATCAGCAACAGCAGCAACAACAGCAACATCAGCAACATCAGCAACAACAGCAACATCAGCAACAACAGCAACATCAGCAACAACAATCACCGGCTGGGTCTTTGCCTTCTTCGCAGTCAGAGCCGCGCCTGAACTGGTTCGGTCGTCCTTCGTCACCTACCCGCGCCTCAAAGTCGCCTTCCATTGGCTCTGTCCACCCACCATCCCCCTCGCATCCATTTCCTTCCCAGCGGACGTCTTCACCCTGGACACCATCCTCGTACCAGCGGCCACCCTCACAGCCATTCTTCGGCCAGCAGCCGTCTAGGCAGCCGCCGCATCAGCATCATCCAAACCCTTCTCGCCAGTCATCTCTGGGCCACTTCTCGGACAGCAGACCGTCCCCTTCTCCTTCCTCTGAAGCTTATCAGCAGCTGCCTCCGTATAAGCCTAGCTCGACGAACGAGCAGACACTCCCCCCTCTCATCCCTACCGCGAGACATCACCACTATGCTCAGCATCCGTCTGCAAACCAAAACTCTCATCTGAAATCATCCCCGCTGCACGGTTCAAACAGCCACTCCTCTCGTCCTCTCGGCCACCTTCCGCCTGATTCTTTGCACTTCACCTCACCGCCTCTCCATTCATCCCGTTTGCATGCTACCACTGCCACTGCAGCTGGTGCTGCCACTGCCACTGCCACTGCCACTTCTTCTACCACTTCTTCTACCACTGCTGCTGCCTCTGCCTCTGCCTCTGCCTCCGCTGCGGCCGCTGCTGCCAATTCGCCTACGAGACCATCTCATCGCCAGCAAACACCTCCCCAACCACCAACAGCAGTATCTAGACCGCCTGGTGACGAGCCATCACTCCACCCTCATTTTCCTTTGAACCAACAACGCTCAGAGCCATCTCTCGGCCGCTGTTCACCGCCGCCCAGACAACCCACCGCCAAACAGCCATCCACACGATCGTCCCCATCGACCCAGCTCACATCGGCAAGGGCCTCTCCCGTACCATCACCACAAGCTCAACAGCTACGGTCGGCTGTCGCCCAGCATGTCTCCGCTTCCGCTACCGCTTCCGCTTCTACTCCACCCGTAACGCTGAGATCACCTTCGCCATCTTTGCCTCGCGCGGGCTCGTCGTCAGTTTCTCTATCCTCAGCTCCCTCGTCCTCCCCAGTAACGCCTGCTTCCGCGGCGCCGGCCCAGATACCCGCCGTGCAAACTGACGGGGTCACAGGGGGTTTGTCCTCTGCCAATCAATCCTCTGCTCGGGTGGCTGCCTCTCGGCCGTCCTCGCCACACTCGCCACACTCGCCTCTGCTAAAGTCTCCTTCCCAGGTGTCACCTACGCGTTCTCCTCGAGAGACGGCCAGCACACGGCCGATTCCGCCACAGGCCATGACTCCGAAAGGAATCGACTGGTCATCCGGAAAAATCGAGACAGCTCTCCTCGGTTTTGTGAAAGATCTACACAATGATCACTCTCGATTTGTAGAGCACTGCATCGCCACCCAGAAGCCACGTGTTCGGCAGCACCTCAGCTCGTTTGATGACTTTGCGGGACTCCATCACCAGAGCATAGACCCGTCGTCGACTGAGGCGGTAGAGCCGCTCAAAGTCCGCATTAAAGTGAGACTGCGAGGTGCCTATGCTAGTACGTTTGATATTCGAAATGCTAACTAACAATTTTATTACAGCTGCACCGAGACAATCAGCGCCGGCCAGAAGGACGTGTGATGAACATCAAGACAACGTCTCTCAAAACGCCCAATACCAAGGTGCCAAAATATCGGTTTCACCACGTTGAGATTGCAAAGAACATATTGTCTCCAAATACGCCGCTTAAGTTCATCCCCCACTTTAGAGATCTCGAGGATGGATCAGAGGATAAGAAAAAGTTTGACCAATGGATCGAAGAACTGGAGAGCATGGAACTGAAATCGGGATTTGACACGTCCAAGCGCTTCGACAAGTGGGCGTCAACACGGACTTCCGAGTATGCGAAGCTCGTATCAATCTACCTGGAGACGTGGATTTCCATTCTTGGCATCGACAACTGCAGCAAGACGACTCTGATCCGCTACATGGCGAGTGAGCGGCAGAATGAGGCGTCCTTTACCCCCCAGCAGAAGAACAGTCTGCTCAGCTCATGCGGCGAGAGCGCCGGGACGCCGCGGGCCACGATGGTAGCCAGCATGTTTACAGATGCCTTCAACCGCGTGTTTCAGAAGAAGCACGTCTCTCTGTACGACGTCCTTCGACAGGACGAGGCCTTTGAGATTATGATCGACCCGAGAAAAGCCACGAAAGACGCCGCCATAGCCGCCGCAGCAGCAGCAGCCGCTGCGGCTGCTGCTGCTGCTGCTTCTGCCCTTGGCAACGGAAGCACCGCGGTGGGCCGGCAGGAGCAAGACAATAAGGTTAACTACTTGGAGCAGATCCAGCAGTATCTTGGCACATACTCCATGCTGGGTTGCATGATCTGCCACACGCACTCCTGCGAGCATGGCGAATTCGACTCTGAGAATATCCGGCGGTGCTTTTCGATCGAGGACTGTGGAGGGAAGCTCTGGATGCACGTGGAGCAGCGTCGCGAAGCACAGGCGAGAGTGCGGCACCAGCAGCAGCAGCTCCAGCAGAAGGCAGCTTCGGGCGGCTCTGGCATCATCGGTACCGAGAACCGGCTCAGCAGTGCGTTCCCGCCTCCTTGCGACAACCAGTGCTACCGCAGCTACGACATTGGCGATCCAGCGTTTGCAAACCGCGCGTGGACAGACAATGAGACGACCTTGCTGAGAAGCCTTCAGTACACGCTAGCCGACAGCCCTGTCAACCTGCAATGCACCGCTGCTGCTCTGCTTGGCCGGTACTGCTGGGAGGTGTATCGGCAGATGAAGGAGTTGGGCCTTCACGTATCCCAATCCTCTCCGGTAGCAGACCGCATTGCCGATCCGCCGGCGGCAAAGCCCGTGAACTGGTATGACCGCCACCGAAAGGTGCTCAACGGGGACTGGTCGGACCATACATACACGCACATCCACGCGCTCCGGGAGCAGCGCGAGCCCTGCAACCACGAGGGTCCCTGCACGGCCGCGCGAGGCTGTCCCTGCGCCGAGGCGAAGCTGCTCTGTGAGCGCTTCTGCCGCTGCACGTCAGAGAAGTGTGCGTTCAAGTTCACAGGCTGCGCCTGCCATGCGTCGGGAAAGACGTGCTTTGCGCGGCAGAAGGAGGGCAAGCCATGCATCTGCGTGCAGCTGAATCGCGAGTGCGACCCGGTGCTGTGCGGCGGGTGCGGCGCCCGCGAGCGAGCAGATCCCCGGAACCGGAACAACGACGCGCTGCACGCAACCGGCTGCCAGAACGTGGCGCTCCAGCGGGGGAAGTCGAAGACGGTGCTGCTGGGCAAGTCTCAGTTGGATGGCTGCGGCTACGGGCTGTTTACCGCAGAGGACATCAGTGCCGACGAGTTTGTGATCGAGTACATTGGCGAGCTGATCACGCACGACGAGGGCGTTCGTCGAGAGGCACGTCGCGGCGATGTGTTCAACCAGGAGTCCAACGCGTCGTACCTGTTTACGCTTCTAGAGCAGGACGGCATCTGGGTGGATGCGGCCATCTACGGGAACCTGTCTCGCTACATCAACCACGCGTCCGAGCACGACAAGCGCGGCTGCAACATCACGCCCAAGATCCTCTATGTCAACGGCGAGTTCCGCATTCGATTTGCGGCCATGCGCGACATCAAGGCCGGGGAGGAGCTGTTCTTCAACTACGGCGAGAACTTTCCCAACCTGACAAAGAAGCTCCTCGAGGACAAGGCCTCTGTCAACGACGAGGACGACTTTGGCACGGCTACGCAGCTAAACCGCACCGGTGGTGGTGGTGGCCGAGGCCAGGCTGCCGCAAAGCGCCGCAGTCGCAAAGCCCAGAGCGCCGCTGCCGCCAAGGCATCGCGGAACGGTAGCAGCAACAGCAATGGCCGAAACGGTAGTAGCAACAGCAACAACGACAACAACAACAACAACAACGTCAAGCGCGCAAAGACCAAGGGGGCGCGAAAAGAGGCTCCTCCAGCTCATTCCCATGCCCACCACACTAATGTTCAGGCCCATATTCACGCCCGTGTGACGGAGTCGGTGGATGACGAAATGGACCTCGACGACGACACGTCCCACCAGCCAGCTGTGCAGCCGAAACGAGGCATCAAGCGCAAGCAGCGCCATCTGTACGGCGAGGACGGTGAGGACGACTCGGATGACGATTTCCTGGACAGCCCGTCCCGTCGGAGCTCACGGACAAGACGCCGACGAGTCGCCGCAACAGCTGCGACAACTACGACAACTACGACAGCAGGAGCAGGAGCAGGAGCAGGAGCAGTGGCAGTGGCAGCTGGGGGGAGTGACGGGACGAGACGACGCAAAAATCATCAGCAGGAGCATCCTGGCCAGCAGGACCACCGCCACGATAGCTACCACGACGACGCGGATGACGACGACGCCTGCCACAGCGAGAGGCTGCGCAGCGGTGCCAGCCGCCAGAGGACGGCGCCGGCAGGCAGCCGACCCAATGGCAGCGTCGGCAGCGGCAGTGAGCCACCACCGCGGAAGCGGCCCCGGACGGTGAATGGCGATACAGCCGACGCGGTAGTCGCGGCAGTCACAACCGTCGTCGATTCTGATGGGCCGACTGTCGCACCATCGACACCACTGCGGAAGCGCACCCGCCATCATCAGGAGCAGCATGAGCAGAATGGACAGAATGGAAAAAATGAGCAGAATGAGCAGAATGAGCAGAATGAGCAGCAACATGGGCAGCTGCATCCTGAGAAGAAGCATTCAGGCCATCATCACCATCTAGAGAAGCATCTGGACCAGCATCTAGAGCAGAGCTCTGTCGTCGGCGCCGATACGGATGACGACCAGAGCAACATCATGTCGGCCAGCCAATTTTACGGACAGCGAAACGGAGGAGGAGGAGGGCCTGTGGTGGCCGACTCAAACGACGAGGATGATGGCGAGGACTCTGTCGACCGGATCCAGCGACGGAGGCAGAAGCCGGCACGATACCGCTCAGACCTCTCATAGACGGGGAGAGAGGCAAAAATAAAAAAGCAAAAACTTTGGAGGTTGCCTCTATAAAAGAGGGTTCTCTTTCTTTTTCCCTTTTTTCTGTTCTTTTTTCTTTCTATTGTTTCTTTCCCGTTATTTTCTTTTTTAAGGTGAAGAGAGGGCGCAATCCTTTTTTTTTTGGCCTAACTGTATCACTAATTTTGTAATATGACACCCCCCCCCCCATTTGATAGTGTTCTGTCTCCTTGTATACATGTAACGCCAAGGTACGAACAAACAGCATGTGCAAATTGCCGGCGCAGTGAGGCCTGTTTCTGTCCTCGTCTCCCATCTAGTAGTCATCACTTCATAATCTCAATGTATGCCAGCCCCCGATCACTTGTCTTGTAACGCCACTATTTGAAATAAGACGAGAAATCACAAAATGCAAAGGTGTACACAACCATAATAAAAAACTAAACAAATGATGACAAACGATAAAAAATAAGGAAAGGCAGGAAAAAAGGGAAAAAGGGAAAAAGGGAAAAAGGAAATAATGAAAGAATAAAGGAGAAAAAAGGAGAGTAAGATAGAAAGAGAGAAACATATGGCAGAGACCGTCCGTCCCTCTCTCAAGACGCCGGTTTCCCCGTCAGTCGCCAATTTCGGCAATGACGTCGCTCCAGCTCTACTGAGCGAAATCAATGCCGCCCGTGTCCGCGACTGCGGCGATGTCGGCGTTGTTGTTATTGTTGTTGCTGCTGCTGCTGCTGCTGTCGTTGCTGCTGCTGTCGTTTCTGCAGCCTGTCTCAGCACCACATGTCTGATCGGCCGTAGCAGTGGCGTCCATGCCGAACAGCAGCTGGTCGATCAGGTCGTCGGCACCCGTCTCTGCGCTAGCTGCTGCTGGGCTGGGCTCGATAGCGGGCGCGCTGCCTAAACTAGGAAAACTAGAGGTGCCAGATGTTTGCCCCACCGATCCGCTAGTCTGGTTCATAGCCAGCAGGAAGCCTTGTGTTGATGCTGCACCAGTGTCGATAGCGGCTGCAGGGGCATCTGCTGCGTCTGCGATCAAAGTCATCATTGCCGTCTCATCGAGCGTGGCCCAGGACGCGGTACGGCAATGCTTAATTAACAGCTTTGCCGGGTCGATGCTGTTGAGGCCATCGAGGTTGGCAAGGCTGCCGAAACCGTAACTGCCAAGGCTGTTCTCCCCGTTACTGCCGACGCCGACTCCAATCAGTGTCATCGGTGTCATCGGTGTCATCGGTGTCATCGGCGCCACTTCGCTCTGCTGCTGCCGCCTTCTCAGTGGCGTCGACACAGGCGTATGACAAACCCGCAAGCTGTCGGCGCCGCCAGGAGCCATGCTGCTGCCGTACTCGTTGATGATGTGGCCCAGAGCCTGCCCCGGCCGTGGTGGCGATGACGACATCTGCTCCTGTGGCTGAAATTCCAAATCCGGCGTCACTGGCGGCAAGGCCAGGGGACACTCGGTTGGCTGGCCGTCCATCTGTCCATCTGCAGACGTAAGCAGTCTAGCCAGCATCTCGTCGTCGTTCTCGTCTTCGGTCGGCCCGGTTGGGGAGACTGTTGTGGTTGTGGCCGCAGCAGCCTCAGATGGAGAGCTGATCATAGTGTCCGCAAGCTGTCCCATGGCCACCATGCAGTCCTTGTCGGTGGCGAAATAGACGCCTCCATCGGCATAGTGCTTGTGGCGGACATTCAGCATGCAGTTTGCATGGACGCCGTCGAACCATGCTTCACCTAGAGCGCCCGTGCCCGCTGCCGTTTTGCCAGGTGCCGCCGGCGTGCCTATGCTGCTGCTTCGAGTCGCCACCTCAGCGTCCACCAGTTCTGGAGCGGCAGAAATTCGCATTCTCGGGTCCAAGAAGAGCCGCTTGCCTTGTGGCTGCTCAACATCCACTGACACCCCCTTTCGCTTCCGTTTGCTTGCCTGACCCGCTTGCTGGCTAGGTGAGAATCGCACAGCACCCACCTGCTTATGTCTGTCTTCTGGACTGATTTCAATGCCTACTTGTCTGGAGCCTGCATTATGGCCCAAGATCTGGTCTATCCCATCAACGGAAGCGGCCGTACCTGCAAACATGTTTTCAGTCACCCAGCCACCTCCGGCGGGCATGGCCGCATATGGCGGAGGAGTAGAGGCTGTGGGCGCAAATGCTGGCATCAATGGCGTGATGTGTGAGCTGTTGCCCTGCCCAAAAACAGAAGGGACATCACCAAGAGAAAAAGCAATATCGCTCCCCAGTGCGTTACCCAGCTGCATGTACTGTTGCGATAAGGGTGCAGTAAGGCATGGCATAGAAGGCGCCATAGAACTATAGCTAAGCGGCTGAGGCTGGGGCTGGACGCAAGAGAGTGTGTTCTGGCCAAAGACGCCAGATGTCGGGTCTGATGTAGCCAAAGCGGGCACTGGCATTGCTGTCGACACGGGATTCGCAAAGGGATTTGCCAGAGGGTAGGGAAAGTGGTAGTTGCCAATTCCAGGGCTTCCTTTGCTTTCATTGTTTCCCACGATGCCGTTGCTGCTGCTGGCGCTTGCATATACGCTCTGCGCAGCATTGGCAAACGCAGCCATGGCCTTCATCGTTGGGGCCGGTGTCGTGGAAGCAGAAGACTCCGCAGCATAAAAGCCGTAAGAGCCATTTTTTGGCCGGGAAGTTCCTTGAGAACTGCGGTTCACAGTTCTCGTTCTTTCAGTGGCCAGGTTGTATACGACGGCACCTACCGGCCCTAAATTTGCTGGCTCAGATACCAAATCGGGGACAGGAGAGCTCGACCGTGTTCGCAACGTCACCCGCGGTGGGTGGGCAGGGAGGTCGGGCGGCTCGTAGTTCTCTGTTCCCGGGCCGCCTGGTCTGGCGCCAGGATATGGTGGAGCATTGAGGGCCGCTCTGCACAGATGCATTGTCAGCTTGGACCGCAACGGCAGCAATAGGCTGGGAACATGGAAACATGGAAACATGGAAACATGGAAACATGGACAAACTTGACTTACCCCCATTCGCCCTTCATACCATAGCGGCTCTTCAGCCACTGGTATTGGCTCTTGCCAAAATCCGGGTCCCCAAATTGCTGGTTCCATGCCTGCACAAGGTCCTCGCGGGTGTACTTCCAGAAATTGCGCAGAAACCACAGTATCTGCCGTGGGTCGTAATGCTGGTGAATCATATCGGTTTCTGTCCACGGCTTTGACGCCTTGTGTTCGTTCTTTTGATTTATCTGCTCGTCGTCCGTGGTATGTCACCACGGATAATAATTGACCGCGATCTTCTTGGCAACAGAGACAGGGAGTCGTCACACTTGTATCTGCTTCCGTATCTGTCTAATGATGGCCCGGCTCTTCCTGTAGCTGAATTTCAAACGGGAGAATGCGGGACAGACGAGTAGCGAAAATCTCTAAGATTGCGTCAATGATGGTTGGGGAAATAAGTCATAGATCAAGAGCAAGCGAGAGAATGCTGCCATGAGAAAAGCAGCACAGAGTCGTCTTGGTAGTTTTCAACTCGAGAGTAGTCGACAAAAGTGAAGACGAATTGAACAGAAGGTGAGCGGAGGGTGAGAAGGATCTAAACGGGCCGAGAGTTTGCAGAATGCTGGCATTTGGTTGCCAATCTTCCGTTTTACTATTTTCTTAATCTTGTGCTTGTTCTCAAACGCAGAAGTGAAGATTATAGTAAATGGAAAAAAGACAAAAGAGAGAGTAATGCTGTCGGCAGCCACTCGTCTCAGTTGTTGGTGGTATGTTGAGTGTTGTATGGAATAGAAAGAAGACGACTGACGTAAAAGTCTCGAGAAGATTGCGGGAGAACTAAGGAGCTGATGTACTTCGGCCCTAAAAACCCAAGCAAAGTGCAGTCTGTAAAGTTGAAAGAAAGAATGGCGTTGTTATTGTTTGAGGAAAGGCGCTTTATATAGTGGTGAGAAAGAAGAAAGGCGCAATCAATTATATGGCTGTGAGACGATGGGATCACGGCAAGTGAGTTGTCAGTATCAAAAGCTGGGATATGGCAAAGAGGATGGTATGTTCGAACACAGAAGATAGATGAGATGTCCCAGAAGGTCACTGGTGGCACGCAGACGCCCTCGTGCTGCTTAGTTGGCTCTTTTTTCTTCTTTTTTTCTCTAGGCACAATTTTCCTTCTTGTGCAAACACCTCTTGAGGACTATTGTCTCTTTTCAGGTCTCCATTGACCCTTGTTGTTCAGCCTCAGCTCCTTTCATTGCCCATGGTCTTTTCTCGGTGCTCTCTCCGGGTCACAAAAAGGCTTGTGGGCCGATAGGACAATTTCCGCTGTTGTGCTCTCACCTTGTCACTGACCTGTCCGTCGGGCACATAATGGCATAGATCTCGCCGGCAGTCATGGTCTTGTGCTACAGCTGAGGGCGGCCTGATATTCCAGAAAAGGAAAATGTGAAGAAAATGTAAATGGTGGCTAGTCATTGCGGCGTCTTTTTGTCCATTTTGGCCGAGAGCAGCTTTCGGCAAGTGATTCTTCTTGAGAAGTCGACGATTTAGGAAATGGTTTGGCTATATGCGGGCTGCCTGTCTTTGACATATGGTCGGTCAAGTACCGGAGAGGCATGATGAAAGATTGCACGTCTTCCCCGCCTCCGAAAAAGACGTCTTCATCAGGGCTTTCACAGGTTTCATCTGCCGGGCATACACTGGCTCCGGTCTAGCAGCTCCTTTTTTGTGGTCAGTGCCAAGGGAGGCAGCCGTAGCCAAAGGCTGTCCTTATGTCTCGTTCAGCTCTTTTAAGATGAGCCAGCTCTGGTGACGGGAAGACAGCAAGCTGGGAGGCGGGCTTTATTTCGTGCGTTGGCGTCGTCACCAATGCCTTGCTACCTTGCCGTGACACACGATTCCGCCGCTGACTGGCGGCGGGTGCTAAAACTTGTGTCGGCCAAGCAGGGAACAAAAAAGAAGAATGATAAGTCTTGAGAGGGTCGAGATACAGCAGGAAAACACCAGAATCACAGTCAAGAGCAGTTACAAATTTGAATCCCGAACTCCTAGGCAGTCGCTCTTTCCCTTTGGACTCCCGCGACCGGTTCCTGCAATCTTTAACAATATTTATAGACAAACATCTTCATTCCCGCTCCCAAGGGGAAAAAACCCCCGAATGAGAGCACGCATTTCTGTCTGTGGTCCGGTGAGATTTGAACACTGTATATGAACAGGTAGCTCGCCTGAATGCTTCAGACTTTAATAGAATGGGTGCCTTATAGAGAGGGAGGGCGGGGGAGGCGCAATATAGAAACAAGCTGCTTGTCGTACAGTATAATTGCCAGGCGGCGATCGGGTTAAAGTGGGTCCAGCATTTCGCTGTCTTTTCTGCTTTCTCCGTCACAGAAACACCGGAGCAAAAATAGTGAATAAAGGCAAAGGTATAGGTGCGTAAATTGACTATTAACAGGCAAGGGATACTTAGAATGTGAGGGCAGCTGTCTGCAGGAACCACGACAAAGGAAAATGGCAAAATTAAATGCAATATATGACACCAGCAAAAACAAAGACACAGCAAAAGTCCTGTTCCATGTTTTGTATTTTTAGAAGCCTTTTTCAACGAGAGAAGAGAAGCATGCAAAGTAGAGAGCAAGAGCAGAGCAGGAATGGAACGCCGTTGTCCTCCCGTACGCCATCCATCACATCAAATCGCTTGGGAAATCGGAAGAAAAAGAAAAAAAAAAAGCCCCTTCTTTCACAAATTCGCAAATTCTCGCCACTTTCTCGCAATCATCTCACAACCATCTCACACCCTCTCACACCCATACGTACAGGGCTCTCTCTCAACAGGGCCTGCCTGCTGAGGGAGATCCTCCATTCTCACCATTTTCCCCCCGTCCTCTCCCACGCCCGCCATCAGCTCATCTCCATCCCGTCCTCGTCTTCTGCCTCCGACTCGGCCATCTGCGACGGGTGGCTGCTGATGCTCTCCTTTCGCTGCGATGCCATGCTGCCGGTGTCTGAGTAGCGATTTCCGTCCATGGCAGAGCCGAACATGTCCAGCTCGTCGCCGCCGATCACGCGGCCCTCGGTATCGATCTCCTGGGATAGCTCCACCAGCGCCGTCCGCGGCAGTCGCAGAAAGCCCGACGACCGCACAATGCGGCCCCAGTGCGTCAGGCAGAAGCCGGCGGCCCGCTTGCGCAGCCACTCCTCGTTGGCCAGGCTGGCGCAGTGCCAGATGATGCAGGCGTGTTCGACGTCCAGCTCGCGCCACAGTCGGTTCACGCACAGCAGCCGCAGGTGTGGGATGTTGTAGATGTTAGACATGACCAGCAGGCCGGCTACGTCCGAGAGGTCGGCTGCTGTCGTGCTGCTGCTGCTACCACCAGATGCGCCAGCTGCACCGGCGCATCCGGCACCAGCACCACTGCCAATACCAATACCGACACCGGCACCGACACCGACACCGACACCGGCACCGACACCAGAACCAGCACTGGAACAAGCACCAGCTGACATCGCAGGCCCCCCGTCGCCGGCCGCACCTGGCGGGTCGATCCGGTCGGTATATAGGTAGTAGAGAAAGGCACGCACGACGCTGTACGGCTCGGGGATGTGCATCCTCTTGGTGTGGAACTCGGCCATCTGCGAGGACCAGAGCCGAGCAAAGTGCGGCCACCTGGCCTGCAAGATAAGGCGGTGCACGTGGATCGGCGGTGATGTGGGCGCGTCTGGCGACAGCCAGTTGCTGCTGCTGCTGCTGCCGCCAAGGCCGTCGGACCCGTCACCAGAGGACGTGATGAGCGCAGAGCCGATAATGTCGTCGTCGTCATCGTCGTCGCAGTTGCCAGAGTGGGCAGTGATGATAAAGTCAGCGCCGCTGCCGGTCTCGGGCGGCTGGTCAAAGACCTTGGCCAGGTCGGAGCCCAGGCCCCGGGACGGAGCGTCAATGTGGCGCACACGGGACATGGGACGGACAAGCTCGCTGCGGGCATCGGGGACGGTGTTTCCCAAAAAGCCGTACCGGCGCAGGTCGATCTCCATAATGTCGCTCAGGTACTCCTCGAGGCCGTTGGTGCCCAGGTCGACGGAGCCCGGGTCGTTGGGGCAGCCGAGCAGCCAGGCCTTGGTGCCGTCCTCGTTGATGGTGCAGTAGTGCCAGCGGTAGCCCATCTTGAAGATCTCGCGGCCCTCAGCGAGCTTCTGCCAGCGCATGGTGGCGAGGTCTAGCGTGTTGAGCGAGCACTCGCGCGACGTGATGGTGGCTGCGGGGGTGACAAAGTCCAGCAGCACGCCGGACGAGTAGACGTGGAAGTGGATGCCGGAGCCCTGGTTAGGCATGTTGAGGCCGGAGCAGAACTTGAGCACCGAAATGGTGCCCGGGGCTACGGGCGAGTAGGACTTGAGCTGGAACGAGGGCGTATTCACCTGGGCCGTGCGCGAGTTGGCCGCATAGCCGGACGCACCCACGGTTGATGACTGGGCGATGGAGGAGTAGGCCGGGCGGGGCAGGCTGCTGCCGCGGCTTCCTATGCTCTGCTGGTCGAACAGAGATCCGAACTGCGGCGCGGACTGGAAGGCTGGCGAGCCTTTCAGATCGAGCCACCAAAGGTCGCTAACCTTGTCCATGTCCTTGCTCAAGCCGCCAAACACCCAGACACGATCGTCCCTGTTAGTTGTGCACGTTAGTTCTCCGTGCTGCTGCATCAAAACAAAAAGAAGGAAGGGCAGAAGAGAGACAGGACAAAAAAGTACAGTCATACCAGATATACGCCGAGTGGTCGAACCGGCTGACAAAGCGCCATGAGCGAGACCAGGTGTACGTTTTTAGATCGAGGTAGCAGATGTCGTCGAGGACATAGTTGTCGCGGCCAGTGATGCCTCCGAGAATAAAGAGCTTGTCATCGTGCAGGACGGCGGCGTGGCGCGCGCGGTCTTTAGGGATGGGGCCGGACACTTGGGGCTGTGTCCAGTGCGCCGTCTTGAGGTCGAACACGATCAGGTCGGAGAGGTAGGTTCGGTGCTCGTTCTCGCCGCCAAAGACTAGCAGCTTGTCGCCCTGATACAGCGTGGCCGTGTGGCCTGTGGTCGCCGTCTGTCAGCATGAGAAGCAACGGTCCGACTGTACCAGCAATCAAACAAAAAAATAATAATAGAAAGAGTGTCTGTGACCGCACAGACAATCGAGACTTACCCATACGCACGCCGGGTATATCGCCGTAGTTGTCCACGAGACTCCACTGCTGGCTGACGACATCGAGGCGGAGAACGTGGTTGTAGACCTCGTCGGTGTACTGGTCGAAGCCGCCAAAGGCGTAGATCTGGTTGTTTCCGCAGTACGTCACCGAGGCGTTCACCAGACACGCCGGCCGCTGGCCCAGCGTGCGTGTTACCTTTGGACGGTAGCCGTCAGCGCCAGGGCGATTTCGCAAGGGGGAGTTTGGCATAATGTATGTGTTGTTGGACGCAGCCGCCGCCAAGGTTGGGTTGTTGGCTGCGGCAACAGGGCTGAAAGCTCCGACGGAAAGAGAGGCTGCTGACAAGGCTGCCGCTGTTGTTGTCGGTGCTGCTGTACTTGTTGTTGTTGTCGTTGTTGTTATTGATGCTGCTGTTGTTGCCGTCGTCGCCGCTGCTGTTGCTGTAGTCGGCAAGGCACCGCCAAAGATAGACGGTGAGGCTGTGGCAGCAGAGAAGGAGGAAGAGGGTCCCAAAATAGAAGGCTGAGCCATGGCGTTTGCCTCTCTCTCGCGATCGCGCTCTCTCTCTCTCTCTCTCTCCTGGTAAGATATTATCTGGGCATGTCGAACAGGTTCAGCCGAGCGGGGGACAAATGAGATGATCCGGCGGTCACTTGCATGTGGTGGGGATTTCGTTATGCGAGGGGACTGGTGGTGAGAGATCGTATTACGGATACAAGGGTCTAACAACGCGGAAAAGGCGGGCAGGCTCCAGTTTTTCCCCCTTTGGAAAAAAGCAGGGGTCTCACATGACCTTGCACGTGATTGCAACGTGTTTGTACAGTGCTCTATTTCAAACTGTATATTTCCACTGTGCATTTGGATAGGGCTCTTTGGGGCAATACGTCGCAGACTTTTCAATTCGGCTTCTTCTTTTGTTTTGCTTCGCTAAAAAAAAATGACAGCTGCCAGGGCTACGGAGCGCTACGTTTTCCGGGCTCAATACGTTGTCGCCAGACGCTGGATAATATAGTTGCCCGTGGTGACGGGCTCATACTTCTTCTCCGTCTCGGCGGCAAAGGTGCCGGGCAGGACCTCGATGAAGCTCTTGAAGTTGGGGTTGCAGAAGTAGCTGGGGGTGCGTCAGCTTGGGTGAGACAAAAAGAAACCAAAAAGAAGACAAAAAAGAAGACAAAAAAGAAGACGCCCCCCCCCAAAAACGGTACAGAAACAACAGCGGCCACTTACGCGATGCTGTAGCGGGCCGGGTGGAAGGCCTCGGCCGTGGGCGGCTCGACCACGCGGTGGAGGGTGCTCTTGATGGTGTCGTTGCTCCAGCGGGCCAGCAGGTCACCGGCGTTGACGACGATGGTGTCCTCGATGGGCGTGGCGTTGACAAAGTTGCCGTTGGGGCTGCGGACCTGCAGGCCGCCGCGGCTGTCCTGGAAGAGGAGGGTGATGGAGCCGTAGTCGGAGTGCTCGCCGGCGCGGACCTGGTCCGGGTTGGCGGCAAAGACCTCGTGCGAGACGGCCGGGTAGTGCAGCAGGCGCAGGGTGTTGTCGCCGACGTCGACGAAGGAGTCGAAGAAGGTGGGGGGCAGGCCCATGCCGACGGCGATGGCGCGCATGACCTCCTCGTGCACATACTTGCACTGGGCGTGGAAGTCGTTCATGAGGTCGCGGAAGCCGGCGATGAGCGGCCGCGTGGCCGGGTCCGTCTCGTCGGGCCACAGGTTCGGGCAGCCCTCCTCGTCCTCGCGGCCGATCTCGATGCTCTCCTTGAGGTCGGGGCTGGCAGCCTTGAGCTTGGCCACCTCGGCCGGGTCGGCCAGCTGCGTGTTCTTCTCGCGGCCCGTCGCCGTGTAGCCCCGGTTCGCCTCAGCCGTCGTCCAGGCCAGCGACTCCTTGACCTCCATCGGCAGCTCAAAGAAGCGTGCCGACGCCGCAAACGCGGCCTTGCGCGCCGCCGGCGTTATCGGCGTGTTCTTGAGGTAGATGAAGCCCGCCGACTGGAAGCCGTCCAGGATCGCCTTGGCCGTCTCCACCCGGTCCTTCTCCGTGCCGTGCAGGAACTTGCCCAGGTCGATCAGCTGTCAATGGTTGGTTAGTTTGGTGTGTCTCCTGTCACATTCACTCTGTCACTCTGTCACTCTCTCACTCTGTCTCCCTCTCACTCTCCCTCTCCATGAATCCTTACAGGGATCATCAGCCCATCATCGGAAACGGCCGCCTTCTCCATCGTGTGCTTTTTTATCGTGAGAAAAAAGAGCTTCGGTATTGCGATGCACGAATTGTCTCGATAGTGGGG
>JRUC01000849.1:0-11370 GCA_000806385.1 Leptographium procerum | reverse complement strand
AAAAAAAAAGTCCTGTACAGCGGATCATATTACGCAGTCTGATTAGCTGTCGCTCTTGGAATCTCGCTGGCAGTGACAAACGTCTCCAGATGAGGCCTCGCTGCTGTATTCTCGGCCCTTTCGTCAGTCTCAAATTCAGTGGCCAGCGGCGACGCTGCTCCATGGCTGACCGACAATGTGAAACCGGCTGATCCTAGCGGCGACGCCAGAGGCTCATCTGAATGGAGCGTCACCATGCTGGCAGTATCTGCCTCTTTGTCCAGCGTAAACGGCAAGGCTATGCCGCCAAGCATTGGCCGCTTCCCAGTCGCCCCCGTCGCGGGATCGCACTCGGATGTATGTGTGCCGTCTTCAACTGCTCCTCTATTTTCTGCGGCCGCGGGCGGCGTTAACAAGTTTTTGTCGCAGTCTCTCCCTCCGCTTTGCGCGTTTCTGATGGCAAGCAGTTCGGCCAGCGGCGTGTCCTCATTAGCAAACCCGTTACCGCCCTGCTGCTCGGCCTGCCTTTCGTCACGGACAACACGGCGCCGAGATCGGCTGCGGGTAATGTCTCCAGTCGCTGCTGCCTTCTCCTGTCGCTGGATGTCGCCAAAGGATCGCGACCCCTGTCCATCGGCTGCCGAAGCTGTCGTCGTCTCGGGTGTCTCGTCTGCTTCAAGCTGCCGAGCCACCGTCGTCTCATCGTGCTTGGATCCCCACATGGACCAGAGAGCAAGTCCGTAGCTGCGCTTTGTCGTCTTCTTGTCCGCCATGTCTGCGCCAATCTTCCGCCTGCCTGCCAGGGCACTCGGAGGCGGATACTCTCCGGGCCCAAATAACTCAAATCCTACTGCAGCATCCCGCAGGCGCCTCTTGTGCACCTTGACAGCGTCTCCCGCATACCGGCTGCTCCAGTGCTGCCTTGCCTGCAGCCACTTTCCCAGAGGGCCTTTCTTGGGGATGCCAATAAACTCAACCGCCATGTTGCAGCCCGGTAACTGCGAGGCCGGTTCCAGCGGAAATACGTCTCCGTGCCTGGTCACCGACTGCCGGATCATGTGTCCCTTGAATGGCGGCAGCGGATCGCCCGCTTTGCCAACCTGTGTCCATTCCATCGACGGCTTGCTCTCCCTGCCGCTCTTCCCGCCGCTCTTCACGCCGCTCTTCACGCCGCTCTTCCCGCCATTTTTCCCGCTGCTCTTCCCATTGCTCTGTCCGCTGCTCCCCTCTGCACTTTCTGACTCAGAGTCAGACGAAGAGATGACAGAGATCTGGTCATCGTCCACAATCTCTATACCTATCTTCTGAGCACGCGCAAGTGCCCAGGCACCAAATTGGGCAATCGAACGGAACATATGCTTTGCCGGACGTGTGAAGCTAAGCGTCGGGGCTACATGGCAGAGATCCTCCCACACCTGTAGCTGGACGTCGGTTGGCTTGTACTTAGCAATGGCAGCCTGCCCCCGCTCGTCAAGACTGGCCGCGTCGGGAGCATACTTTGCCGGATTGGCACATTTGTGTGCAAGATAGATCTGCTCATCACGAAGCATTTCTCCGCCACCGACCATAATCAGGAGAGGAGGAAGCCCTCCCAGAGTCGGCTGCATGATAGGGCTGACAAGAGGATGCGCCAGAAGCTCATTAGTGGCGTACATCTGGGACATGCAGCGTCAGTAAGGTGGTCATTTAAGCCAAGGAGCAAAACGTTCCCGTCAGGGTGAAACACAAACCTGTATCTGCTCCTTGACTTGAATTTCGTCCCCATCAGCCATGCATGTCAGGCGGTTGACCTGGAAGGCAGCGTTCTGAGTGGGGTCTCCCTGGCCGGACAGCTGCTCGGCAGCCTTGCTGCTCAGCTGGTCCATCTCCAGTAGGTCATCTTCTGTCGGTGGTGGCCAAGACATCGACGGCTTCTGGTGGAATCCATACGGAGGGATGTAGTCGAGAGGGGAGTCTTCACCAACACTGGGGAACGAGTGGGTCAGATCGACCCAGGGACTAATCAGCACAGCGCCGGCCGGCAGAGGAATGCCACGGTCACGCAGTACCACGAGCAGCGAGATCACCATGCCGCCACCAGCCGAGTCCCCGGCCAGGAGAATGGTGCTGGGATCCTGCAGGGTGAGCAGGTGCAGATAGGCAGCGAGACAGTCCTGCAGGCCGCAAGGAAACGGAAACTGGGGGGCCAGGCGGTAGCGTGGTGCAAACACGCGGGCCCTGAGCTTTCGAGCGTGTCGCTGCATCTGATACCGGTGCTCGTCGACGCTGCCGAAGAAGTAGGCGCCTCCGTGCACGTAGAGCATCACACGGTTCGGCAGCGAGGCCGTCTTCTTTCGCTCGCTATAGTCGGAGCGCATCTCGATCCACTCTGCCCGCAGAGGGCTGCGGGGCTTCCGCCACTGCCACCATTTCTGGCCGCCAACTTTCCGGATACCGTCCGGGCCGAGCTGCTCTTCTAAGTAAGCGGCAGCGCGGAGCAGCTGCTCATCCGGCACAGTGACCTCCTCGACGCGAACCCATTGCGGATGCGGCACCCACTGTGATGTGAACGCCTGCACCTCCTCGACGGTGTGGTGGGATGCGTAAACCAGAAAAGACCGGATCAGGTGCAGTCCTTCGTCGTAAGATAGATGGGCTGTTGGCCGCTGTCTCAGGGGCTTCCGGTTGAGATACTAAACATGACCGGTCAGCTTCTCAGGGGCAATTTCCGTAAGTTTGATCTGGGATCAAAGATCTGTACATGAGAGAAGAGTGTCGAGACGACCGTCGGCGTGACAGCCAGAGACACAGTGGCCGTGTTGAGAACCATCGTGTGTAGCTTCGAGGCGGAGTGATAGGAAACAAAGAGTCAAGTAAACAAACACCAAAAAAACGGCGAAGCCAATTTACAACAGTCACATCTCGAGTTCAGCCCGCAATTTCCAACAAAATAGGGGAAAAGATCACTCTTAAACGCAAGAGATCCGCCAAGCCCAACCTGTGCCTGAGCTGTCTTCCAGCCTCTCAAGTTGAGGCCAATATAAAGATGATCTGTGATGTCATGTTGCTAGCCTGACTGTTGGCTTGTGAAGCAAGTTCTGCGAGGAATGCAAAGCCGTCATTGGCTCAAGAGGGCAAAGTTTTTTGTGTATCCAGTACCTCTCTTTACATTCTTTTAGGAATACTAAAGAGGTACTGGATACTTTTCACATGACTCGGCTTAGTCATTAGCGGACTCAGAATCTATGGAAGCATTGAAGTTCGACTAATGTAACGCGTTTGCGTCATTGTGCAGATTGTCCGCAATCGAGCGGCTAGTGCACAGGAGAGGCACGCGCTTGTCAGCACGAGTATGTGCATCGGCTGGGCGAGCCGAGATACACTTTTGTCTTGTTGCTGAATAACAGGCCTCCTGTATCGATGTGAATGTTTGTATTATTCCCAGTGCCTTACGCCTTTGCTGTTGAATACATATTACCAGTTCCCTTATATAGAAGATGAACCCAGTAGCAAATTACATATGTTTGTCGTCATATCACTAACCTACTTTCAGGATACACAGCGTCGAGCCGTTTTGTTCCAGAACATGGGCAGAAACCTCCCTGATAGATGGCAGGCGGTCAAACACTCTCAGGCAAGACAATTGTACTCGCACACACAAATATAGTATATCAAGCGATGCCCCCCAATAATTCACTGCGGCCTAATGCAAACAGCTGGCCTGAATGAATGAATAAAATCGCTCCGCAAGACTTAGGCTCTCCTTCCCCTGTCAATTATGAAATCCGCACCAGGAGAACAGCTGGGCCTCCTACGACGTAGGCGGTACTCTAGCGCCGGACGCAGCGGCCTTAACTAGAGACAATTCAGCGAGCCTTTCGCAGAGGAAGAACGGCGAATTCGTTAGTGTTATGAATTAATAAGAAAGCCGGTGCCAGAAATACAAAATAATTATTACATATGCGACCAGTTGACTTGGAATGTGGGGCATCCCAGAGCCCCGGGCACGAAAGCAGCGTTAGCCAGCATTTTCCGCCAATCGCAGTGTCAACTAGTGTCGCGTCGCGACGTCCAAGGCGGGGACTTTACCGTGTAGCTCAAGGCACATGATGACAGAGGCTTTGCTTTGAGTGTAAGACAGAGGCGGAAGGCACGGCGTGCAAATACACGAATGGAAACGGACTCGCTGTGCGCCTTCCTTTCCGGTCCGCTGCCTGCCAAATAGGCCGGATACGAGTACATAGCAAAGCAGCTTGAAACGCTTGCAGCAGAGAAATAAATAAAAAGAAGTAGAAGAGCGCCATTTTCACTGTCCGACCATCATCCAGCATCTTCTTCCGTCTCCGTCCATCTTGTCTTGTATTGCCCAGCCATAAATATCATTCTCAGTAGCGTAGGCTGCCGTTACGTATTCCATATTATTTACTGTCTCCGCCCGCCCCTCCGGTCAAATTGACAATATCTTTCTCTCATCCCCTCCAACTTCAGCCCTTAATATCGTTCACCAGCCTACGGCCGTTACGTTCAGGAATATCTCTTTCTTGGCTCTGCGAGTGCTATACTTGACCTGAGGACTGCAATACACATCGCAAGCGAGTCATTCCTCAGAAACCGGGCTTATTCTAGCCACCACTTCTGCCATTTTTATATCAGTGCAGCCTCTGCGCCCTCTCCATGGCGGACACAATCACAAATCTCTCTCTCCGCCAAGGCCGGCCTGAGCCCCGGCCGATGGATAACAAAGCCGAAGACGCCTCAGAGCCGACTGTGACACAGTACGAGAATCAGCCGCAGCCGCAACAGACGCAACAGACGCACCAGCTGCCCCGCGACCTAGAGCGTACTGGCGAAGAACTAGAGCGCCAATGGTTTGTGGGCAGCATCGACCAGGGTACGACATCATCCCGCTTCATCATCTTTGATGGCAACGGCGTCCCCGTTGCTAGCCACCAGTTCGAGTTCGAAAACCTGTATCCGCAGTCAGGGTAAGTTCCGCATGGGATGTCGACGTATGTAGTGTTGTGTATCTTACACAAGTCTTTCTCAGATGGCACGAGCAAAACCCCATGGATCTGCTCGCATCCGTGAACCACTGTATCGGAGAGGCCATGCGCAAGTTCGCCGCTTTAGGCCACCAGAAGTCGCGCATTCGTGCAATCGGCATCACGAACCAGCGTGAAACCGCAATCGTGTGGGACACAGTCACGGGCAAGCCGCTCTACAACGCAGTCGTGTGGCCCGACACGCGCACAGCCGGCATGGTGCGGGAGCTCAAGAAGCGCCCCGACGCTGACAAGCTGCTGGACCTGTGCGGCCTGCCGCTTTCCACATACCCTAGCAGCGTCAAGCTGTCGTGGCTGCTCCAGAACGTAGATGCTGTGCGCGAGGCCGCTGATGCTGGCCGCCTAGCCTTTGGCACCGTCGACTCCTGGCTTATCTACCAGCTCAACGGCGGCGCACACTGCAAAACCGGCAAGCCCGTGCATGTCACCGACAGCACCAATGCCAGCCGGACCATGTTTATGAACCTACGAACTCTCAATTATGACGACTCCCTGCTCAAGTTCTTCGGCATCGACCGTTCCAAGGTGCAACTGCCCAAGATCGTCCCTTCGTCAGATCCTAGGGCTTTTGGTTCAATTGCCAAAGGCGTGTTGGCCGGCGTTCCCATCGCCGGCTGTCTAGGCGATCAGTCCAGCGCCTTGGTCGGCCAGTGCGGCTTCCACCCAGGCCAAGCTAAGAACACCTACGGCACTGGATGTTTTCTGCTGTATAACGTCGGCTCAGAGCCCGTCATATCCCGCTCAGGTCTGCTGGCTACCGTGGCCTATGACTTCGGTCAGGGTCACCCCCCTATCTATGCCCTCGAAGGCAGCATTGCTGTGGCCGGTGCTGGTGTCAAGTTTCTTACAAATAACCTTGGTTTTGCCGAGGAGTCGAGCAAGATCACCGAGTTAGCCGAGTCCGTAGAGGACAATGGTGGCGTCGTCTTTGTCACGGCCTTTAGCGGCCTCTTTGCACCATATTGGATTGATGACGCCAAAGGCACACTATGTACGTCTTTGCTTTTTACCTTCACCTTACCTCCCTACGCTTTCTTGCTGTTTATATTCTCTCCACCCACGCCCCACAGCTCTAACATACGACGTAGTCGGCATAACGCAGTTCACAAGCAAAGGTCACATTGCGAGGGCTACGCTCGAGGCCACATGTTACCAGACCAAGGCCATTCTGGACGCCATGGAGCGCGATAGCGGCAAGCGGTTGGAGAGCCTGGCTGTCGACGGAGGACTATCCAACAGTGATCTCTGCATGCAGACACAGGCGGATGTCACCGGGATTCCGGTTGACCGGCCGGCCATGCGCGAGACAACAGCGCTAGGAGCTGCCATTGCTGCCGGGCTAGCCACGGGCGTGTGGACCAAGCTAGAAGACCTCCGGGACATCAATCGCAGCGGCCGCCATATTTTCCAGCCGGGCCCTGACCGGAAGCGGTTTGCTCGCATGGTGCGGAAGTGGGAGCAGGCCGTGGAGATGAGCCGAGGATGGGTACGAAACGAGGTCGACGAGGCCGACGACTCGGACGAGTCGGACGAAGCGGCAGTTTGATTCGATAAAAAGGTACGGAATTCGAAGACAATTAGCAACCGAGACGTGGAAGCGAAGGGACGGCTTTGCATGCCAGGCTGAAATAGAAGCAATCGTATAAGCGCGCCAGGGAACTCGATGTTAGTGGACCATTTATATCCATAGCACGCAGATCTTATCAGTGTATATCTCATGATATATTCCTTTTCCTCACATATTCAGGTTGATGTATCCAGACCTAGGCCATGTGAATGCAAGTAGTGCGGAGAAGGAAGAGTGAAGTCGGTCCATAGACACCCAACAGGTTCGTGAGGTAGTTCATTTCTTGCGGCCGTTTTTGGTAGTCTGACAACTGCGCCGTAGCTGTATAGGCACCATTTGCTTGGCCGAGTACACTTGCAACCCCAAATCCAATCCATTCCGGATCTCTGTCTTTGAAAAATAGGAGACGTAACGCTTTGTCTTTTCTTTCAAATATGGCCCAGGCAAACAACAAGACATCAGGCCCAAAAAAGGAAAGGAAAAACACATAAAGCGAGGACTGTAAGTAGCAAGCATTCAGGCGTGAGAGAAGAGAGTGTCATGGGTAAAATAATTTAAATATCAAAAGTATATGGAGAGAATACCACCGTTTTACGTGCGTGATTATGTAAGCCATATAGTTTTGTTCCAGAAACAAGTAGCATCGCCCAAAACAAAATAATAGGGGGTGTGGGTATATGTTTCCTCTTCGTAGGCGGCAGAGTATGAGCGGAAGATCTGAGACGGTCTAGCAGATACCGGCCCGCCCCGTCGATCAAACAAATTCAGGTGAGAAAGAGGTCGGCTACATGATAATAGCAGGAGCGTCGACGTTCACCTTGATGCTCTTGTGCGGCAGGACGCTGCCGCCGTTAACGTAGATCTCGTCGCCGATGGTGACGTCGTCGCCCAGAACGGTGACGTTCTCCAGGCGGGCCCAGCGGCCGACCTTGCTGTTCCAGCCGACAATGGTGCTCTTGACCCAGGCGTGGTCGTTGACCTTGGAGCCGGCCAGCAGCACGCTGCGCTGCAACCGGACGCCGTCGCCAACCACGACATTGGGGCCGATGGTGACGTTGGGGCCTATCCGGCAGTTCTTGCCGATCTTGGCTGTAGGGTCGACGAGCACATTGCCGCCGTGCACATATGATTCAGTCACAGGCGTCAGCAGCTTGGACCCCTTCTTGGTCAGCGAGGTCAGGTACAGGCAGGTGCCGGTCAAGAAATCCTTTGGCTGCCCGACGTCCATCCAGTAGCCCTCCAGGTCAAAGGAGTGCAGCTGGCCGTCGCCGACCATGGACGGGAACGTCTCCTGCTCGATCGACGTAGGCCGTAGCTCAATGCGCTTGAGCACAGACGTATTGAGGAGGTAGAGGCCGGCATTGATGCGGTTGCCGACAAACTCGACCGGCTTCTCGACGAATCGGTCGATGCGCGAGGGGTGGTTCGGCTTGTGGACGATAACGCCATACTTGGACGGCTCCTCCACCTTGGTGACCACGATGGTGCCCTCGTCCCCGTGGGCCTTGTGGAAGGCGGCGAGCTCCTTGAAAGGGAAGTCGCAGATAATGTCCGAGTTGAGGACGAAGAAGGGAGAGTCGTCCTTGAGCAGCACTTTCTCCGCAAGTTTCAACGGACCAGCCGTGCCGAGAGGCTCTGTCTCAATAGAGAAGGTGATGTTGACGCCGAATTCGTCAGCGATCTAGACAGCAGGATTTCTGCATTAGCCTCCAGTCGTGATTGCTTCCGACACAGGATTCGCGTCACAGCGGTCAGCGACCAGCGAAGGGAGAAAGGCGCACCTGGGCTAAACGGCCCTCCATGACCTCGGGCCGGTAGTTGACCGCAAGCACGACATCAGTCACTCCTGCGGCGGCGAGCGCCTCGATCTGGTGGACAATCATGGGCTTGTTGCCAAATTCGACCAATGGCTTGGGGAGTGTGAGAGTCTGCATGCGGGGAGGAGGGCAAGTCAGTCATGATCCTAGGTTCGCAAAGCAGCCGGTATAACAGATGGTTGTATGGTGCATACAAGAGGCCGCAGACGCGTGCCAAAGCCGCCGACGAGAATAAGAGCTGTTCACAGAGAGAGAGAGCAAGTCAGCGGGGAAACGATTAAAGAGCAGTGAGTGGCCAGCCGTAACCAAGCTGTCAGCAGAACTGGCAGCGATAGCAAGCAAGAGAGCTCGTTTTGGTTTTGGGAAGCGGCCGCTAGCCCCAGACTCTCCCACGTTTGTCAATAGACATACCCTTCATTTTAGCGGGTTGGTGATATTACTGAAGCTCCGTCTGGAAGCAAAGAAAGTTGTTCGAAAAAGCGGTGTCGATAATGAGCGTCAAGAAACAAATAGAAATGGCGTGAAGCAGCGTTAAAAGGCAGTGCTTGTAGTCAAGAATGTAGTTGAGCAGGAGGAGGAACGCGAATTCGCGAAACGGAGTTCGAGGATCGAGAGAAAGGGAGGGTGGAAAGGGAGAAAGGGATAGCACTAAAAAAAGCTGGCCCTGAATCGCCTTCTGACTTCGTGGGCAGTTTTGCAGGGCCTCGGGTAAGCCAGTGTAAAACCAGATGGCCTGAAGACAAGATACAGTGCGGGTACTAATTTTAAAATGGCCCGAATGATCAGTGTCAAAGGCCAACAGAATTGAAAAGTCTCTTAAAAAGAAAGCGTCTACGAGTACGGAGTACGAGCTTTGTTCCAACCAGAAATACGTGGTGTAGAAGCTACAAACACGAGAGAGCCCAATGCGTGAAGCTAGAGAGGACAGGTTACCTTCTTTTTTGGCCAAACTTATTATTAAGGGGCAAATTTGAGCAGTACTTCGTGAAGTGTGGTTGCTAGCACTCGTATTTTTCTCGTAAGGTACTCGTATATCTTACAGCTGTGGCGCGGCACCGGTGTGGCTCAGTGATGCATGCGTCGTTCCAGACACATTATGCAGCAGCCCATGTTGTCCCATCCCTGCGGCGGGGCACCGCGCGGGGGCCAACGGCATTGTCACCGGACCGGGCGACAGAAGTCGAAAGCGTGCTGGTGTCTTGCGTATTCAGTCGTTGCCCTAGGTAGCGAGGGTTCTTCAGTGCAGCGGATCTGTGCAAAATAAAGGGGAAGCCATATTAAGTAAGATGAATACTTCTACGGAGTAAGTACAGGTACTCGTACATACTATGTAGTAGTGCTCCATACGAAAACAGAAAAGGGGGAAGCTGCGGCCCTTGGTCGACGCAGTGGGGCGGCCAATCATCTCACGTAAACGCCAACACGAGCCTGGGCTTTTGCGCCTGTTCCAACTAATGCTCGTAAACACAATCAGGATATAGACCTCAGCACAGGTGCACTTAACTTACGAGCATTGTGTGGGCACACACATATTGCGCACAACAGGTGGCCAGGGCCCTCTGCACTCGTATTGTCTCATCCCGTGGAATGGAAACGCGGGCGCGGCAATCTCTGCGCATCATTTTTTGCCCCTAGTGTTTCTTTTTGGTTTGGCTGCTTGCGGCGGGGAAAGGGCTGTGTGTATTTTTACGAGTACGAGTACTCTTACGAATCGCCCCCTCCCCTGACGATCACTTGTCACACTTTGGTCTGCCTACCGAAAAAAGCAGCCCAAATTAATAGCGCTTTTGCTGCTTTCGGTCAGCTAATGTTAGCCTCCAATCATCCATCGTCTTTGGTAAGGCGAGAGGGAAAAAAAACGCAATTGATGTTGCTGATTAAATGGCTCAGCCTCGTCAGCGGCCGACTCTCAGCAAATTCTAACACTTTTCTCACATGTTAGTGTGGAAAACTCATATTAATACCATGCATACTCGTAGTGAGATAGCTCTCCAGTAAAGCTGATGCCCCAGCCTTTAGCAATGGCCAACTTGGTTGTGAGAAGGGCAGAGTTGTACGAAATAGCAATCAGGTTCCAGAGCAGTTGCGGCAACTGGAAATACATGAGACGGCTAATGTGCATCGTATCAGCCAGCCCATAAGATCGTGTCGCGATTCGCCTCCCCAACCCGTAGCCAATAGAACCCCGTTGCTCCAGTTAGACGGAGCCCTTTGCATAACAACCCAGTCAGTCTTTCTTGCTACATAAAATTGTTTCTTACCCAAGTTGACTGTGTCAAAGCCAGAAAGCCTCGCCCCTTTTGGCCAGGCACCACTAGCTTTTGTCACGCTTTGAATTCAATCTCGATATATTCGAATCTGGCGTACCTATGAGATTGTCGGCAACAATGGAGAGACAGACAAACGCCGTACTTTATATCGCATACCTTGAGCATCTTGTTTTAGGCCATAGACATTCAAGTACAAGCAAGGCTTCGTTGCAGCTGAAAAGGGCCAGAATTCGGATACAAATGTGATAGTGGCAAAGCACTAATACCTAAAGATGGAAAACCAGTGCTCTCATTTATAACGCCTTGTATTAAACATCCAGTAATGTGGCGACTGTGAACAAACACAGAGACATAAACTAAGTAGCACCAAGATAAGCAAGAAGAAAGGTAAGTCATTCTTAATACGAATGAGGAGGGTGTGCAAAGGTCGCTAGCGGGCCATGTCTATGTCGTAACATCGTAAAAAGCTAGTAGTATGAAGAAAAATGCATATATCTTGTCAATGGTGAAATGCTTTTGTTCGCGAATTTTGTCGTTCTCATATCTCGTAATATCCACCCATTTGCCTGTAGCATGACCGGTATAGCCAACGGGTATTCCTCGAAACGTCGTAATTGCCGTGAAGCATCGTGTGAAAGTGTATTGTATCGTAGGCCAGAAAACAAATAAAGAAAGGAAGAGAGAGAGAGAGAGAG
>JRUC01000848.1:0-11415 GCA_000806385.1 Leptographium procerum | reverse complement strand
TAAATTTGTATTTTAAAAAAAAAAAAAAAAAAAAAAAAAAGCGAATAGTTCAAAGAATGACAATTTTAATACCAACCTGCCAACTGTTTCTGACTGTCCCCTCATTTATTGCATGGAGTGCAGTACAGTGAGAGACAGGTTGGAACACTCGTAGATGTCCTGCATTGTCCTATTCATTCACGCCACAAAATACGCATCGAGTTCTTTGCATGGGCTTCCAGTTTGGGCAGCCGTTCAAGACGCAAAAAGCCGGCCGGCCGGTCCGCAGCAAGCCCGTTCCGTCTCCTACATAATAGTACGGAGTATGGCTCCAGCAAAGCGCTTGTTTCAGATCTGGTTGCCCGATCGTCTACTCGTATACTGTTGCCGTACTAAGCATCTTCAACATGTGATACTACGAGTATGTGTGCAAGAAAAGAAACGACGCGCTAAAAAAAGGACCGCGCCGCGTCTACGTGTCATTTTCCCGTCAATTTGGCGTCTGTTCAGCGGGCAGCCAATGGGTACCCGCTGCAACCCTCCCCCACCTCACATGCTTTAGCTCAAACCCCACCACCAGCCTTTCGTTTATCGTCAGCGAACCGTCTTGGGGCTCCCCTGCGTTCTGCTCGAGCCTGCCTGCATTGGCTCTGCTGCAATTGTCTTTAGCTTGCACCGCTACGGGAGAAGGGACAAAGAGGGAGCCGAACCGTCACCTGTTTTCTCGGGGACACACGCTGGCCAGTGGGAGGAGGTGAAACGGTGGGCATCGAGACTTGTTTGGTTACTAGCCCCCCTCAGCCCGAGGGAGAAAGTCGACCAATATGATGGCACGTAGCCACCAGGAGCACCCAATTGCCTACTTGGAACGGTGCTTGGTGCCGAGCAGAGGAAAAACAAGTCTACGAGCAGATTGGGAGAGGGTGACGGGAAGGAATTTCTTTTGTTTATGCTTCTAATCAAACCTCAGTCCGGCCGTTCCGCTACTGCAGGCCTATAGTTTATACTCTGCATTTACTGCATCTGGACTATAAGGTTGTTTTTTCCCGGACAAGAAAACCGACCTGCAGGAGACGTGGGCCGAATGAGTCACTCGTCACCACTCGACAGTTCCGCCCTCCGCCGTTGAGCGACACAACATGAAGCAGGACGAAGCTTCTTTTGTCCTGCAGATCAGACGGGACAGGAACGAATCCGCATCTCGTGGTGTCTGTTGCGTCCGCGCTTCCCCACCCACCGCCTGCTCTCTGCCGTCCGTTGACCGCGTTCGTGGCGCGCAGAGAGTACTTCGAAGCGGTGCTCTTCTGCAGGGATCCGGACAGGAGAGGTAGGAAAAGCAGGAAAAGCGAGAGAGAGAGAGGGGGAAATGGAGGGGAAGGCTTTGGATGTAAGTGGGCACAACCACAACGGGGCGTTGCCCAGGTCTTTTTCGCGTCTTGTCCTGCTCTTCGCTCATTCGACGAGTCTGGCAGTGGAAGTCAGATGGGCAAAGGTAAGATCTCTTGCGTATAACATCAGGGCCAAACCTCCTCCTCCCCCTCTTGCTTCTTGTTTCTTGTTTCTCTTCTTCCTTCTTGTTCCAATACCCCCCTCTTCACTTATAATCACACCATTTGGCAAATATCTCCTGGCGAGAACAGAAGTCAACCGGAAACAGTAATCCCCACACCCAAGTGAAGCCGATGTGAAGTTCCCATCCCAGATCCATAACCTCAAAAGCCTTTCATAGTATATCACAGTCCGTACTGTTTATTATTCTTATAACTATTGTTCAACTACCAATTTCATCTTGTCCACATTCTGGAGCCCTTTGTCCCCTCTCTCAGTCGTGTCAATCAAACGGGCCACATTTGTCCCAAAGAGGAAACATAAATCCCCAAACGATACCACCACCTAAAAGACGAAACCAGACCTGTCTCTCATCGCCCTCGCTTTTGAGTTCTTTGAACTTGTTCATCAGAGTGGCTTGTCCGGTCGCGTTGTCATGCCATAACCATGACTACCGGATCAAAGGCATTCTATTGCCTCTGGCAGGAAGAGCGCATTAGCGAGACTCTCTTTGATCTCCTCGCGAAGGATGACATCTGCGCGGTCCGCCTAGCCAATTCGGCCTGCTGCAACCTCGTCACGCGGCGCCTCTTCATGCGCACCCATCTGACTTTCACGGCCAACACGTTCACCAAGCCGAGCCGGGTGCAAGCTCTTTCGCGCATCGGCCACCATATCGAGCACCTCCCCTTTTACCTTCCGCACTCGGATGTCACTTTCTTGCCGCCACTCATTCACCCTCTCACCGGCCGCGAGATCAGCTTCTTGTACACGCCGCACACATCCATGGCGTCCGTGCTGACTCGTCCAAAGTATGGCAACCCGGGCCTGGGCGACGTGCTGACCCAGCAATACCCGCCGCTTTTCCACGCGGCCACCAACGTGCCATCTTTCCTCAATGCCATGAAGCACCTGCCCAACATGCGCCATCTGACCATCCGCTGCCCCGGACAGGACCCTAAGGAGCGCTACCGCCGCGACATTGTAGACTACGCCCTGATCAGTCTTCGCATCTCGCTGGAGCGTGCTCCCTTGCTTAGGCTGTCCAAGCTATCGCTGTCGGGCGTCCACCCGGCCGCCTTCAACTATTTGCGCCACGTGCCTGGCTTTGGAGCCATGCCTTCGGCCACCCGTCGCTGGCGCCAGATCCGCAAACTGTACGTCTCCGTGGACGCCTGGGACTTCTACGGCCCGTCGCCCGGGCTCGACCAGCTCAAGATCATAGACGACTACATTCGCCACATGGCTCCGCAGCTAGAGAAGTTCTCCTTTACATGGCTCGGAGGAGGCGACGACAGCTCTGGCAATGGCGGACACGGTGGACGCAAAGGCCCCTGCCCTATTGCGCTCTCTGGCGACCCGCTCTTTGCGTCGCCATACGAGGGTCCAAAGAAGCTGTTCAACGAAGTCACCGGCTCCATGTCGCCGCTACCATCGGCGCCGCACCGGGAGCCCATACACTTCCCGCGCTTGCGCTGTCTGACGCTGCGCAACACAGCCATGCGCACTTCGCAGCTGAGCGACCTAGTCGAGCGCCATAAGGACTCGATCCGCCAGTTTGACTGCGAGAACGTCTCGCTCGTGGATGGCGGCAGCTGGGAGGATGCGTTTGCACCACTCCTAGGCCAGGTCAGTAGTCGTGGCAGCCATATCTGGTCGCGCAATGGCCGCAGTGGCAGCCAGTTCCAAGAAAGTGACAGCGGCAGCGGCAGCAAAAATGCATCACCAGTCAACTTCAATTTCCGGGACAGCCTGCACATAGCCACCGGGTCATCACTGGGGTCTCCATCGTCAGCATCTTCCTCTGTCACATACGGGCCATCTGCAGTGGCTTCGCCGGATGACAAGCAGATATCTTCACCGTCGGCTGCTGTAGCTGCCGCTTCTCGTGATTTGCTTCAAATGGGCACCGATGACCTGGAGAGCTACTTCGGCGTCGGTCCTGAGCCTGCATACGTGATGAAAGAGCCAATACTGAATGCGTCAATCCCGGATGCAGAGGAATACCCCGTCTGGATGACGCCTCCGCCTATAATCGAAGAAGAAGAAGAAGACGAAGGAAGTGTGTATGAAGAAGACAGAGCCGAAGAGGGGGATATAGAAGAGGACGGAGAAGAACTAAGCAAAGAAGACGATGACAATGACGGTGACGGTGACGGTGACGGTGACGGTGACGGTGACGATGACGATGATGGAAAGTCTGGCGACATGATCTCGGATATTGCTGCCGTCCAGGAATCTGGCCTTACATTCACAACCCAGCTAAAGAGGAAGCATGTACGTCACCGCCGAAGAAGAAATCAAGATAGCGATGGCAGCGAGACTGGGACCGAAGAACGCCGGTCACGTTCGCAGTCTCATGGCCGCCACCGTCACCACCGCCATCATCATCATCATCATAATGGCGATGACCATCACAGCCGCGGTGGCAGCAGGGGTGGCAGCAAGGGTGTCACTGCCGACAAGGAGGCCAAGTCAAGAGGAGGCCGCTCGCAATCGCGCAAATGTGAGCGCAGCCGAAAGGATGGATCCGTGTCTCGGTCCAAGGTGGCCAGATCGACATCACCGCTTCCCGCCAAGCCGGTGCATCCGTTTGCCCACCGTGCTCCGCCTCCACAACCGCCACAGCTTCGGCCGTGGGTTCTTGGCCAGCACGAGGGCGTCAACGGCGAAGACGATGTCTTTGGGCCGCAAAGGCCGGTTCCAGCGGCTGGTGCTTTTACGCTGTCCGTGGCATCCGCACAGGTTGCGCCGCTCACCGTCTTAGGGCCCATCCTAGATGCCGCCCCCGAGCCCATGCTGCTCCGACCGGCGGTGTATGATCCCTCGGCAGCAGCAGCCAGGACGGCCGCGTCAGGATCCTTCCGCGGCGGCAACAGCGGCAACGGCGACGGTGACGGCGATAACGACCTATTGTCGCCGATCCAGCGCGATATTGAGCAAGAACTGCAGGCGCAGCGACGGCAGAACCACCTGGTGATGGCCGAGGACGCCGACGCACGGTCATCCGCGCTCAAGAAGGCCAAGGAGGCGGTCCTGGTTAAGCTGAGCCGCGAGTTCAATCGGCGCATCGGCCGCGAGACGGCGCAGATGGCTGCCGCCGCTGCTGCTGCCACGGCCGCTGCTGCTGCTGCGTCGGTGTCGGCGTCGGTGCGGTCAGATCTGGCCGCCGCCCACGCGACAGCAGCAGCTTCGACGTCGTCGGCGTCATCCTCGCTGCTGAGCAGCCTGCGTTGGCGCGAGCGGCTGTTTGGCGACTCGCTGGCGATGTCGTCCCACCACCACCATCACCACAGCATGGAGAGCAACTCGGCGGTGGTGCCGTTAATTTTCAGCCGGGCATGACGGGCGGCTTGCAGATGTAAAATACATACGAGCAGTAGGATACCCACAGATGTATGACATTCACGAGCCATGATTCACGCGTTTAGCGAGGCGAGCCGGAGGATACATAGGGATTGTGTGCCTGCGACGATCTGATTTTGCTCATTGAGGGTCAATTCATCTTTCATCTTTCATCTTTTATTATCTTTTTCTTTTCTTTTTTCTTTTTTCCTATATATTTATTCATGTATATCCTGCCTTCTTAGTCGACGAGCATCAAGACCTTCTCTGTTTGCGCATATAATAATAATGCAACGACCGTGTCTAACAGCCCCACGAAAGCGCCGGCCTGCATTTATCAGTTGCGAGACTGTGTCCCCGTTCCTCCGTTTAGTGCCCCTCAGCCATTATAATTTACTAGTAGGATACCCTGCATTGGGATGTCAACATACGAGTAAGGAGAGGCTAGTTGGCCTCGGGGATGCCCGCCTATACGAGGCTGTGAGGACAGGCAGCTGCAAATGGGCGACGAGTTTCGATTTTTTTATGAGATAAATATAGGAACATATTTTTTCCACACCGAAACTCCTTCAATTTTCCGTTTCGTATTCATCCAGACCCCACATAAACAGCTGTCTTACCCTCCTTGGGATGATAATGGCCAGGAATGGCTCGCTTAGCTCGTGGACTAATAATCCTTGTCATGGCCTAGACTATCATTTAGTTGCACACGTCCGGTCTGGGCCTCGACTCTTTTGGGGTGCAGAAGGCCGATCGACAAAACTGGGGGAACTGATGGTCAGAAACCGAAAATTTGGTATGAGATTACGACGTACTCGTACTGTGTAAGCTGTGTACGAGTATGGTGAAAGACTGTAGTTTTATTTCGACGCCCTTCTGATGTTCTTTCGCCCCATCAACCAGAGTACATCTACGATATTTGCAGCCCACAGGATTCCCTTGAGCACCAATACCCGATTCGTCTGATTTAGCTCATGCTTCTTCCCGGGACAGCGCCGTCAAGCACAGCGGCAAACAACGCAGCCCAGGGTTCCCACATCCAACGGTGGAGAACCGACTCGAGGAGCCATCCATTTGTGGATCTAGCATGTCTTTGTCGTATCTTGCTTTCTCTCTTTCATCTACGGAACCCATCTATAACCCTTCAGCCGGAGCTGGAGAAAGTAGAAAGTGAGGCGAGCATCGAGATCTAGTAGAGCGGCCGGTGCCTAGGTTGCTAGTCAACTTTTACACGTTTTGCAAAACTGTCTCCCATCATCTCTCTCCCATCATCTTTCTCCCAATACAGACGACCAAGACATCAGGGCAAGCCGCCCCAAAAGCCGCTGCCAAGACGCCCGCAGATTGCCTAGTGTCAAAGGATAAACAATACTGCCGAATGCCAACGCTGTTAGACGAGCAGACTGGGCGAAACGGTTTCTTCGTGCTTACAACCTTCACCAGTTACCTCAGTTTCAGACTTTTCCACAACCTTCCGCCTTACGCCGTGCAGTCTCTGATGCGACCAAAGGGCTGAACAGCCTAGTGAAGCGATTCGCGATTGCTTTTGCTACCAATACATAGCTCCAAATCCCCACACCCTTTTTGCTATCGGATCAGCGGATTTATTTGTTTTCCCTGCGTCGAAAACCCTCCCACAATCTCCTCCTACCCAACTGGCCACGAGCTGCCAATTGCCCTCCTTCAACATCTATCGACGGCAGCATTCTTGTGCCCCCTCCCCTCTCTCATGCATTAGCGGAGCGCCGTATTTTCATTCCTTTTCCGCCGCATGAGTTACTCGCAGCAGCCTACCGACCCCTGCCGTCATCATCAGCACAATCATCATCATCATCATCATCATCAAAAAGAGCATCAGCACGAAAATCAACACCGACAATCAGCATCAACGCCAGCATCCACGTCAGACCCCGGCATCTCTATCCGCTGGCTTGAAGCAATCAGTCTCGAGGAGCACGAGGCGGGCGGCCGAACAGAAGAAAGGGGCGAAATTGAGTCGGCTGGAAGAGTCTCCACCCGCTTCTTTCCCACGACATGCAGGCGCAACGAGCTCATCCGGCAAGTTCCTCGCTGTAGAGTGGCACAATGAGGGTCGCTATCCGCGAGCAGCTCGCTGTGCTCGTCATCTTTGCCGTTCTCGTCGCCTTGGCGGTCGTCTCTATCCCAACATGGATCTTTGTCAACCGTTTTGTCAGCGACGTCGAGTCGAGCAGTCTATCCCTGACAGCGTCTCTCAAAGCTGCGCGGGTCTCATCGGAGATTGACTTGGTGCAGACGACTTGCGAAAACCTTGCCTCGCGCATCCTTATCCAACAGGCCCTCATCAGCTTCTACCGCGGCAACCACTCCGACAGCAACTGGAGCGATGCCGAGGCTGATATGCAGAGCGCTCTCAGTGTTTCCGGCTTCACGAACATCTACCAGGCCCGTCTATATTCTCGCAATACCACCGGCGAAACGGCCGGCCTCCTCAACGTCACAGGGCAAGGCGTCTCCGTAGAACTGCCGTACAAATACTCAAATGGCACCAAGGTGCAGCTCGGCGATCCTGAGAGGGGCTATCCGTACGACCTATACCCTAATATTACATACATGGACACTGGCGTGCGCAGCGCCGTAGACAACACTACCAATGCTTTTATAGCATACGCCTTTCCGGATGTCCGACTCACCAACTACGGCGGACTGCTTTTGGGTCCGCTGATCGTCAACTCCAGCTTCGCCCTGATCTCGCTCACGGTGCCCGTTCGTCAGAACAGCAACCAGGGTTTCATCCTCGGATACATGACGCTCGTCGCCTCCGCTACTAGCCTCCTAGATATTCAAGAGTCGCACGAAGGCCTGGGGCGCACGGGCGTAGTGCTATACGTCGGGCCAGACACGGAGTGGAACCGTTTCAATAGCTCGTACCAGCCCAGCAACACCACATACGTACCGCCTGACAGGGACATGTTCGGAGAAGTTAGCGTGCATTTTATCCTTCCGCCGCTGGACGGCGAATCAGGCCCCGACCGCCACTCGCAACACGACTATGGCGACGGGACGTTCTCACACACATTCAAGTTGAGCTCGTATCCGGCGGTGCTCAAGGCCTTCTCTACCCAGACCGACGCTGTCAACAATGCCAGTGCCACACTTTCCACCACCAACGAGCAAGGCTATCATGTGGCTGTTGGCGTTGCTCGCCCCCAATCCACGCTCGTCAGCTGGGCCGTCGTGGTCGAGCAGGATCGTAAGGAGGCCTACTCCACCGTCATGACCCTACGGAAGATTCTGCTGGGCTGCGTCTTTGGCACCGCGGGTCTCGTCATCATCCTCATCGTCCCCTGCGCACATCTGAGCGTGAAGCCGATCCGCCAGCTCAAGTACGCCACCGAAAAGTCTATTGCGCCCCCCGGATACGCAGATGACGACGCCCCCAGCTCTGCGACGCGTTCTACTCGCTCGCGTCTTTCTGAAAAGGACTGGTTCGCTCGCATACGCCAAATTGCCGGCTTGGACAAGAAGCGCGTCATTGATTTCTCGATCAAAGAGAGCGGAGTGGACAATGACAATGACGGGCACACCATCTTCAAGATTCCAGGAAAGGTTCCCGAGCGAAAGCACTTTATCACGGACGAACTCACCGAACTCACCATCACTTTCAACGCGATGAGCGAGGAACTGTTCAAGCAATACGAGTCCCTTGACGAGAAGGTCGCCGAGCGCACGCGCGAGCTGGAAATCAGCAAGAAGGCGGCCGAGGCGGCCAACGAGAGCAAGACCCTGTTCATAGCCAATATATCCCACGAGCTCAAGACGCCCCTGAACGGCATCATGGGGATGTGTGCTGTGTGCATGGAGGAGGACGACATATCCCGCATTCAGCAGTCCCTCAAGACCCTCTATAAGTCGGGTGACTTGCTGCTGCACTTGCTTGAGGATCTCCTCAGCTTTTCCAAGAACCAGATTGGCCACCAGGTCAGCTTGGAGGAGCGCGAGTTTCGCCTAGGTGACGTCCGGTCTCAGGTCCTAGCGATCTTTGATAAGCAGGTCCGGGAGGGCAAGATAGTTTTCTCTGTCAACTACGTCGGCTTTGATCCGTACGAGCTGATGTCGGTAGCAGGGGATGGATCGGATAGCACAGCGGTTGCTGTCGATGCTAGCAAGACGGCTGAGCGCAGCGGTGCAGACTCCCAGCTTCCGGCGCTGGGCCCTCCTGGCACCGGCCGCTTAAAAGACATGTGCCTCTGGGGTGACCAGCAGCGGATTCTGCAGGTGATTATCAATTTGGTCAGCAACAGCCTCAAGTTCACGCCTCATGGCGGCAAAGTCGATCTGCGCATCCGCTGCATCGGCGAAGCGGACCTGGGTGGTGACGACAGCCGAACCTCGTCCTTTTCGAAATCTGGGTCTCATCGTGGTGGCCGGCCTCGCCATCGACTTGGCTCTTCTTCGGCCCAATCTGCCAGTTCCAAGAACGGCGCCACTGGCGGCGCCGGTGGCGGTACTGTTTCGACGTCAACGCTGACTGCCGCAACATACAAGGGCACTCCCTCTGGCACGGCGTTGTCCATCAACCCCCTCGACCCTAAGGCGGTTCCTACTACGTTTGTCCACGTGCATGAGCGATCCCCGACACCGCCGCCACCAGGTGCCAAGACGTACATGTTTGAATTTGAAATTCAGGACACTGGCCCTGGCATCTCGCCACAGATGCAGGAGAAAGTGTTTGAGCCTTTTGTACAGGGGGACCTCGGGTTGAGCAAGAAATTTGGTGGCACGGGTCTCGGCCTCAGCATCTGTCAGCAGCTGGCAACCCTTATGGGCGGAACGATCACGCTGAGAAGCACGGTTGGCGTCGGCTCTACCTTCACTATGCGGATTCCACTAAAATACGTGAAGGAGCGGTAAGCTGAGATTTCCCCGAACACGAGACAAGAGCGGTGAATGATTGGGGAATGTTGTTGTACTGACAGCCTAACAGGGCCTCCAGCACTGCATCGAGCATGACGTCCCGGCCGGGAAGCATAAGCTCCATCGATGGTGAAAGTCGTCGCAACTCGCATCCGAAGCCGACAACGGACACGACCAAGCCCAAGCAGCAGCCGGTGCTGGACAAGCAGGCGCGGCTGGTTGGCCTGAGCCAGCCGTTCTTTATGGCGGATCCGCTGACTCCGCCCCAGAGCGCAAAGGACCAGATGGCTGCCATCGACAAGGTGCTCGCCAGCAAGGCAGAGAGCCAGGATCGCGTGCGCGTTCTGGTAGCCGACGACAACTCAACGAATGTGGAGGTGGTCAGCCGGATGCTGAAGCTCGAAGACATTTACAACGTAACGATTGCCAAGGACGGGCAAGAGGCGTACGATTTGGTCAAGGCCAACATGGAAAACAATCAGATGTTTGACGTGATCTTCATGGACATCCAGATGCCGAATCTCGACGGTCTGCAGAGCACTCGGCTAATCCGACAGATGGGGTATTCGGCGCCAATTGTGGCTCTGACGGCATTCTCGGAAGAGAGCAATGTGAAGGAGTGCATGGAGTCGGGCATGAATGAGTTTCTCAGCAAGCCCATCCGGCGGCCAGCACTCAAGCAGGTTCTGCGAAAGTTTGCCACCATTCCGGAGGAGCCGGAGACGACACCGTTGTCGAAGAACGGGACGGTGGAGAAAACCGCACCGGTCCAACAGGCTCCCGAGGCAGCATCAACTGAGAAGCTAAAGGCGGGTGCTATTGTTAATGGGCCAGTCGTGAGCACGGAAGTGCAGAAGTCGACAGCAGTACAAGCCAACGGCTGGACAGCACAATCGGCAGCACAATCGGCAGCACAGCCGGCGGCAAAGCCGGCAGCACAAAACGGCCACGCAAAACGGCCGAGCTTGGGCTGAACAATCGGTACGGGAGGCTATATCATCAAACAAGAAGGCCGGAATGGCAAGGCTCATTTGCAGGTAGAGGTTTCTCAGCATGCGGCATATTGTTGGGCAAGGGCTTTTGGCATGACTACATACATGCAAAGGGCGGCTCTGTTGCATATTCTTTATGGATTGACAATGGCTTTTTTTTCCCCGAACGGAGTTGGATTGGTATATGCTTGCCTTGTATATTTATTCTTTTAATACCTGGGCACCATGGGAAGGGAAGGAGGAAAAACGCTTACTGTACGGGGGATACAGACGCGAAGAAGGCGTTTTGTTTTGGAAAGTTTAACTGTATATGTGTAATATTTTGTCGATTTCATTTCATTTGCTTCCTACAACTCCTTACAACTTCTCCTAACTACTGCTTCCTTGTGTCTTAATTATCAAGTGCGCGTCGGTAGTCGCCAAAATATGGCTACGGGCCGGTTTATGGTCCGGCTTGGCTGCGGCGCTCTGCAGCGGACTTGAAACCCGGTTGAAACCGGGCAATTGGCTTAGGTGGTATAGCGCCCGCTTAGCATATTAGCTATGCCTAGCCTGCGGGAGGTCCAGGGTTCGAGTCCCTGATTGTCCATATTTTTTAGTGCATCGGGTGTAGTCCGTGCTCTTTTTTTTTTTTTTTTTTTTTTTTTTTTTTTTT
>JRUC01000847.1:0-11421 GCA_000806385.1 Leptographium procerum | reverse complement strand
GCGGGTGGGGGGGCCAGCATAAGAAAAGACCTTCAGCCCCGCCCTAGAGAACATTAGCATATTAGCTGGGGATCGATTTGAGTTGGCTTGGGCTGGGAAGGTGCCAATGGCAACGTTATTTCTTGTTAGGTAGGCGGGTTTCATCAGTCCGTTATTGCCATCCAGGCAGGGGAAAAAAACGGCAGAGATCCCAAGCAAGCTCGGAAGGCCGCGGGAATACGAGTACGTTCAAAGGCACAGGCTTGCTCCAATGCTCCCCAGAATACGAGTACAAACATGCCGTAGACGCCTTATTCACACGGTCGTCTTTCCAATCGAGTTGTCTGTTCCTTGCAACAATGGTGTGCCCCGTTCATTCCAACGATCTCCTTTACTGTAGTTTTCTTTTCTTTTTCTGCCCCCCCAAGAATCCCACACCATCCGTTTGCACCGAATCATACTTTCTATATGTCCTATAGGAGCTCTCCATCTGGCACTTGTTTCTTTTCTCCCTTTTTACGCCTTCTTCACATTACGACTTACACCTTTCCGTTTCCGTCTTGGTACTGTTCCACAAAGATGTGAGAAGTCCTCACGACGTCCTCGCGACCCTCGAGTCTGTCTCTCCCATAACTCTCTAGAATATCCCGTCCAGTATCATATCTCACTTGCAAGAAAAAATGCAAGATAGCATAACGACAACAGCACAGCCCCCAGACTCGGCCGTGTAGGTCCCTGACCCTCTAACCGTGGCCCACCCCGTTTCTTAACATGCCAAAATTAACTTACCAGGCGGAGGCTTGGTGACGTCAGTGGCTCAGGCTCGCTACCCAACATGGTAGCATTGGTCTGTATTTATTATTTGCTTGCCTGGCAGGTTGAATTTGCATGCAAAGTGTGAGTACAGCAACCTGTTCGCACACATAGTAATAGTAACTTGCAAATTGCCGATTGGCCAACCCTGACTTTGCTGCTTGCTCCGATGTGTTTTATTTCTGTCCACGGCTCGTTAGCTTTGCCTTGGGATCTCTCTGGCCATTTTCGCCACATATTCTCTCCAGAGATTCGGGCCCTAAGTCGAGGAATTGCAGGGCGCCACAAGCTCTGGCTCAAAACAGAAACATCCCCGTAACCCTCATGCAAAGTTACGTCATTGAGGTTTTACTGGCCGGCAAAACTGTACATGCATACGTATGCATTGGCATTGCTGTGCCCAGGCAGGTGGAATAGTTGTAGGCAAAGAGAAGTTTGACGATATTTCAACGTTGTCATCGCGCATGACGTCACAGTGCAGTCTCACTCTACTGGCATATGTCGGCGGTTGATTGTGGAATCACCAAGTCAAAGTCTAGGCTGCTAAAGGGAGGTCCTTGCTGTATATTATGGCATTCTATCCAGAAGAACATCTGCAGCAGTTGTAGAGGCTAGGTCACCGCCTATAGCTTCTGAGCGTTTACAGCTCGCCCTTTCCAACGCCCGCTGATGCATCTGTGGCTAGCGGCTCAATATTCCAGATCTCTTCAGCATATTCGTTAATGCAGCGGTCACTGCTGAAAAAGCCCATGCGCGCGACGCTGAGGATCGACTTCTTGATCCAGCTCTCCTGGTCCACATACGATTTGTCCACGAGCTGCTGCGTCTCAAGGTAGCTGTTGAAGTCGTCCGACACCAAGTAGTAGTCGCCGTGCTCCCGGACCGCGGATATCATACCAGAGAAATCCTGCGGGTTGCCGAATGTGCCCTTCTCAATAGCTTCAAACACCTTTTCCAGCGTGAGGTCGACCTTGTGATCCCCATACGTGTGAGCGTGGCGGATATCCTCGACGTCCTCGGCAAGGTTGCCAAACAGGAAGATATTGTCTTCTCCAATCTCCCGCGTAATTTCAATCTACACTGTTAGAACACTTCATTCTCTAAAATTATCAAGGATACCGTGAACTTACGTTGGCGCCATCACAGGTGCCGATAATGAGGCCACCGTTCAACACAAACTTCATGTTGCTTGTGCCCGAAGCTCTGTAAAAAAAAAAGTGTAAGTATTACGGGCGGGACAAATGAGATGGAGCGAGGATAGCTCATGGTGCTGTCAGGCAGGATACTCACTCGGTTCCGGCGGTGGAGATGTGCTCGCTGAGATCTGATGCTGGGGTGATTATCTCGGCCTTGCTGACATTATAGTCCTCGAGGAATATGACCTTGAGGGCATCTCCAATATCGGCATCGTTGTTAACAACACTGCCCACACTGTTGATCAGATGAATGATCTGCTTTGCCATCCAGTAGCCCGGAGCAGCCTTGCCGCCGAAGATAGAAACCCTGGGCAGTTCTTTCTTGCGCTCCTCCGGCTTCATGGACTTGAGATTCAGATAGCGGTGGATGACACCAAAGATGTTCAGCTGCTGGCGCTTGTATTCATGGATGCGTTTGACCTGCACATCAAACAAGGCAGCGGGGTTCACCACGATGCCGGTCGTATCCTTGATGTAGCTGGCCAGGCGCTTCTTGTTGTTGAGTTTGACCTCGGCCCAAGACTTCTGGAAAGCCTTGTCGTCGACGAACGCCTCGATCTTGCTGAGCAGTGTCAGGTCCTTGAGGAAGCCCTCAGGCGAGCCGATCTTGCTAGCAATAAGCTCGGACAGGCCAGGGTTGGCTTGGTGGAGCCAGCGACGCGGTGTTATACCGTTGGTCACATTAATAAACTTGTCGGGGCCGTAGATGGCTACAAAGTCCTTGAAAATAGTGGTGCGAATGAGGTCCGAGTGCAGCTCGGCCACACCGTTGACCTTGTGAGAGCCGACAATGGCCAGGTGAGCCATGCGCACCATCTTAGTGCTCGCCTCCTCGATTATAGAGACGCGGCGCAGGATGTCGCGGTCCTTAGGGAAATGACGCTCGACATACTGCAGGAAGAAGAGGTTGATGTCGTAGATAATCTGGAGGTGGCGCGGCAGCAAGTGCTGGACGAGGCCAACAGACCACTTCTCCAAAGCCTCTGGGAGCACCGTGTGGTTGGTGTAGCCAAAGGTGTTAGTCACGATGTTCCAGGCTTCGTCCCAGTCGAGGCCCTCAATGTCGATGAGAATGCGTTGCAGTTCGACGATCGCCAGCGTCGGGTGGGTGTCGTTCAATTGGATGGCCACCTGGTCGGGGAATTCCCGCCATGGGCGCTTGGACTTCTTGAAGCGACGCACAATGTCGTAGAGCGAGGCGGCCACCCAGAAGTACTGCTGCTTGAGGCGCAGCTCCTTGCCCCGTTCGAGGTTATCGTTGGGGTACAGTACGGCGCTGATCGTCTCGGCGCGCTGTTGGTCGGCAACGGAGCTCTCGTACTCGCCGTTGTTAAACTTCTGGAAGTCAAACTCGCCGCTAGCAGCCTTGCTGGACCACAGACGCAGGTTGTTGGTAGAGGGTGTGGCATAACCAGGAATAGGCACATCATATGCGACGGCGCGAACCGTCTCGCCACCCTCCCAGTGAGCGGTCACTTTGCCCGTTGCGTCGGTGGTCTTGTTGACGTGGCCGTAAAATTGAATCTAAGCAACAACGGGCGTTAGTACTTATAGCTGGTCATCTCGAGCAGTCGATTTGGTTCGGCCTAGATTGACAGAGAGGAAAGGATAGGAAAAAATGAAAGAAAAAAGGCTTACATCGACGGTCACATCGTGGCGAGGGAACTCCCAGGGGTTGAAATCAAGCCAGTAGTCGGGCACCTCGACCTGGTAACCGTCGATGATCTCCTGCTTGAAGATACCATAGCGGTAGCGAAGGCCGTAACCCCAGGCCGGGTAGTTGAGTGAAGCTAGGCTGTCAAGGAAGCAAGCAGCCAAGCGACCCAAGCCACCATTGCCCAAAGCGGCGTCCTGCTCCTGTTTAATGATATCCTCGATGCGGAAGCCCAGCTCGGCGAGGCCAGCTAATTGGTCAGCACTGGTACTGGACGGGCTGGCAGACAAGACACGGAGTGGGTCGTTAGGCTTCTGGGGCAACTTACACTTGGCAATGTCCTTGCGGCCAATGTTGAGCATGGCGTTGTCAAGGGCACGACCCATGAGGAATTCGAGACTGAGGTAGTAGACGCGCTTTGAGTCGGCAAAAGCCTGGCGCTGTTGGGTACGGTTCCAGTCGAGGATTAGGCGGTCGCGGAAGGCCAGGCTGGTGGCAGAGTAGGCGGCACTTTCGTCACAGTTGAACAGACTGCGGGCGAGCGTTGTTTCTACATGACGGACAAGCTCCTTCTCGAACTCATCCTTGCTGTTAAAGCCGCTGACCTGGTGTTTCAGCCAAGCTTCGCGCTGGGGCTCTGGGATAGAGGCTGCTCAATTACTCGAGTTAGCGATACGCGTACCGTTTGCTTTCCTTGGAAACAACTCCGGGATGCCAGGATGGGAGGGAACAGCACCTTCCACGCTCTTGATCTCCTGGGCGCCGAACCCCGTAAAAGTGCGGCGGTGCTTGGGCCGCGTGATGCCGGTCGGGCTAACGCTACCCTGGATATCGACGATTGGGGCGCCGACAGACGGTCGCCGCTCACGGGTAGGTAGGCTCTCGGTAGCCATAATTGGACGGATTGAAGGAAATTGAACGAGAAGGGCGACGGGCGACGGGACAAGGAGGTAATATAGAGGGTGGTAGATAGACACTGGCTTAGAAAATTATAAAGACAACGGGAGCTAAGCTATCCAAAACAGGCACCGAGACAACGACAGGAGAGGAAACGGGGAAACAGGGAAACGAAGCTGCAGAAGAAGAGGTGGCAGAGACGGATGGGACGAGTAGGAGAGAGGAGGCAGACTAGGCGATTATAGCGCACAGTTAGACACAAGACGAAGAAGAAAGAGGCCAGATAGTATCAGACGGGAGGAGGTTCACGTCATACTCGAGACTAAGTGGATAATGCAGAGCGCTCATTAATATGTGAAGTGAACAGACAAAGACAAACTGGTACGCGACGACAGTTCAGGCGATTGGGTACGGGCCTACTTTGTACTTATGGAGGAGAGGGAAGCGGAAGCAGTGTTTGCAGTGGCGGACATGGAAGCTATGAAACCCCGGTCCGGCAGGAACGGCATCTTGTGTCCAAGAGAGCTCTTGCCTGCCCCACCCTGTTAGAGCAACTAGTATCTTACGATGTGATTGCGATGGAGGATGGCTGAGCTGCAAGGCAAGAGGCTGTTGACAGCTAACAGCTATCTTAAAGGAAGAAGGAGCGACTGCACGGCGGGGGCGGGGTAGCATTGCTGCTGAGGTGAGGGCAGCACGCCACAGGCCAAGGCGCTCCCAGTAAAAGTCCTCCCTAAAAGCGGGACGCTGCAAGCATTATTATCTCTCTGGCATGCAGAAAGTGTCTCACCACCGCGGCCGGGGCCATAAAATCGCATCTAACCTCTTGCGTGCATCTTAGCTTTTTTTTCTTCAACTTCCTCTTCTGTCAGACAGAGCACGGCGTTTTTACGTAGTGGCCGAGCTTCGGATCAACACAGAGCAAAGCAAATGGCACGAGACCTTCGGCGAGTACAAGCAGAGTACGCAGCACATACGCAGCACACGCAGTTACAACGCGTATCGAGACAATCTTACCATTTGCTCGAATTTAGAAGCAAAAACGTCCGTGCACCCAGCGCCACGGCGAAGCTCTTGTGGGCCGCTGGAAGGAGATCGCCGTGCCGCTTTCGACGAACCAGCCAAAAAGTCCTAAGACGGCCTTGACGAGTACCTCATGAACGCGCTATGGTGGAAACAGAATAAGCCTCGGGGTTGGAATGTGACTAGAGAGCAGGGATCTCAAACCGGATTTGATTTGTGTCTTACCTATAAAAGACGAAGCGTCCGTTGCACGTACATAATTGCATGCTGTACGGAGTATACGAGCACTCCAGAGAGAATCTGCAGCGTTCGTCTTCAGAAATCCAAAAAGGACCAAGCTCCACGTACGTAAACCCCACTTAGTATCTGGCAAATGAAGTTGAGAAACCCGCAATGCGGTGCCAATCGACGTCCCCGAGCTATCCATTGGGCAAATACTTGCATTGCGAAACACGGTGAACACCGACTTCCTACGGGTAAGTGCGAGTGCTCGCATTGTGTCAGTTAGATTTCCCGTATGCTTTTAGTAGTATCGTCAGAAGAGACGGGCGCCATTCTAGACTGCCCTTGTATGAGTAGAATCTTCCTCTATCCAACATGGAGACAATTCCAACAACGTACTGCAGCTCTCTGTCGCTGCTCCGACCATCAACGGAGCCGGCCAATATTCATATTACATACACATCAGTTTCTGTTCATGGGCCAAGTTGCTTTGCCTGCACTGGCTGCGTTACCCAGGCATAATGCCCAGGCAAAATACGCAAAATACGACAGGCGGAAAAGAAAAAGGAAAAACCACCAAAAACATAAATATATATACTCCCTGGAATGTTGTGCACATTGGCACAAAACATGTCGCAAAAATAAACGAATAAACGCCGCACAGTTAGCAAAATTTGAAGCAAAACATCCCTCCTCAGCCCCGACAACGCCGTTCATAATGCTCTGACACATGGCAGATTCTGTTAGCGCTGTGGTCGACTCGTAGGCTGAAGCGCAATAAAACCCGATTGTGATAGTTCTTTGGTAGTATTCTAGGATAGGTGTGTTGTAGACAACGGGAGACAATGCCCAAATCGGGCGCTCACAAAATCCCCGAGTCTTTCAGAGCGTTGTTGAGGATGGTCTCCTTGACAGCCACAAAGACAAGGCGTATATTGGATGTGTCTGTGGCTTGGGTCAAACTGCAGAAGTACCGGTTAGCCTGCGATGCTTCTGCCGAGAGCGCCGAGAGTCAAGGGGGCGGAGCGTGTGACTTACTGCGGGTATAGATTTAGATGGGCTCTGTTGACCTGGTTAAACCGCCAGAGCAGGTACTTCGCAGCCTTGTTGACATCATTGCCTCCGGAGTAGTCGGGAAAGTAGTTCCCCAGCGGCGAGCGGCCCAGCTTCTGCTTGAAGATATCGACCTTGTTGAGGAAGAGTATTATGCTTGTGCGCATGAACCATCTGGAGTTAACGACGGAGTCGAATAGCAGTAGGCTTTCCATCATCCGATTCTGGCTGCTCTCCTCAAGGAGCACTTGGTCGTACTCGCTCAGAGCGACGCAGAAGATGATGGAGGTAACATTCTCGAAGCAGTGGATCCACTTCTTACGCTCGCTCCTCTGACCGCCGACATCGAACATACTGTGTGCATACGCGATTAGCGCTGAAACTGACAAAGCGCGTCTGCTGCGCAAGGAGAAGGACAACACCACCACATACTGTATGCTCAGCTGGCCCATTTGGAAGCGAGTCTCGTAGATACCCGTTGTTTTCGTTCTTGCGCGGAGGACATCCATCTCGTTCGGTGTATAGTTAGGACTGACAATTCGCATGGCCTCTTCGAAAAAGCTGTGGCATGTAAGTTAGCGCCTGTTCTTTGCGGCAGACCGCAATATTGCCTCGCCCTCCGCTCGTTACCCAACGATGTGCACAATACGTACTATTCTCCCGAGTCCATTAGGTAGAATTCTGTTTGCCGTTCCATAAGCTGCTCGCGCGCAGGATCGTTCCAGATAGCCCGCGCCGCCTCGCCAACCTTGGGATCGATGTGTGGCTGGGGGCCGGACTCGATGGAGTAGTTGAGCAGGAAATCGCAGTAGGCCAGAGTGCTTTCTGTTTGGGGCTCGATGTCGAACTCTTGCATGGCGTTGACGACGGACTTGGCACATTCGAGGAGATTCTTGAACACGGTCGCCCGGTAGCTGAGCAGCTCTTCTTGCGAGTAGCCCTTGAGGTGAATTATCTTCATTTGTTTAACGATAGTCGATTTGCCCGACTCGCCGGAGCCTAATTGGTATCATCGGGTCAGTAATCTCATGTCCTAGCCTTGCGTGTCTCGCGCAGCCTGAAACGGCTCGCCAGACTGTATAGAGAGGAATCTAGTGTAGGTACGCATACCGAGTAGTAGGATCTTGCATTCTCGCCGTAACCGCTTCGAATCCTCTTCTAGGTCTTTGTCGATCTTCTGGCTTCTCTTCTTCTGCTCCTCCGCATCACTTGTCGAGCTCATACACGCCCCCATGACGAGCATCAAGCAAGTAGGGCTGTAGTACTTCGGGTTGTTTCGCTCGAACCGTGGCCTCCTCCAGTTTTGTTGATGATACTCTCGATACCTCGAGCTTGGCAGGTCCTATGCTTGCGATAGTGGGCAAGGAAGCACTCGAAGGGAAGCGACAAGTTGAATTGGGCGGTCGAATGTTTTGCGGTGTAACCCCACACACACTACACGGAGCAAAATACCATCGGGAGTGAATGGTGTCGTTCCGAGCAGCAGGTGGACGAGAATTCGGTGTGGGTCGAGCTGAGAGCGTTGGTATGTTTGTGGCTGGATTTTCTTTTTCTGGGATTTTGGGCGATCCTGTTCCAAAAGCGATTCCGGAACGCAGACTAAGGTAAATGGGGGAATGTTCCAAAATATAATTATGAAAAAAAAAGAAAGCACTGAAGCCGCCCGCTGTTGGCGAAATGTGGAGGGATAGAACGGGGTAGGTGGACCGGTGAGTCTCAGATGAGCCTTTGTCTAACTGACTGCGGCCTGGTCGGTGGTGAGCAGAAGGCGAGGACAAGATGGAAGCCGGGATTATTATGGAAGAGGCTGTGCCGAGAGGAGTTGATGGCGGTAAGGTGAAAAGGGCAAATGACTCGCGAGTCAAGAAAGACACGGTAGGTGTAATGTTGTGGTGCGACAAAGAGACGTCGGATATGCGGGAGAGGTGCTTGGACGAAGAACGACGACAGACTAGGACTGTAATAGGGCGATAAGAGAGCTGGGTAGTCAATGCGACGATTGAAAGCAGACCTAATATGGCGGAGACACAGGCTAGCAAGGTTAGCTCTTATCGTCTATTTCATTCCATCCCCTAGTCGTGTTTCTTTTTGTATAAATAATAAAAACGGGGAGGGGGTTTTCTTCAGAGTGGAAATACAGCATAGCCCGCAAAATGAATGGACAGGACAGCTTTAGGGAAAACATGTCTCTTGATAGGCATGGCTAAGGGAGGGAAGTAACGGCTGTGTGAGGCTGAGGGATGAAACAGGAAAGTAAATGGGAGGTGATCGAGCGATCGAGCGGGCGATCGAGCGAAAAGGAGAGAAAGAAGCACGAAATACGAGGCAGTGAGCGAAGCAAGACCAAGAAAAAGGCAAAAGAAACACGCAAGGCGCCGAACTCACAAGGCGTCTATGACGAGAGTGGTTGAGGCAAACCCGATCCCCGAAGAGCTACGCAATAAGTAAAACGCCTCTAGAAGCGAAAGGCAGGCAAACGTCTATGCAGCAAGACTAAGCAATCCGAGGGTGCGCTGAGAGGACGATCGACAGGGCGATGAGAAGGCAACGGGCGTAGACCGGAAAGAAGACGATCGGGGGAGACGGCGATGAGGTGACGCGAGAGAGATGTATGGAAGAGGGAGAGAGTGGGAAATATGGGCGAACGAAATCAACACGACGGGCGAGCGACGGTTAGGCAGTACACCTATCTTGGATGGACCGATGGCTGGCAAAGCCGCAAAGCCGCAAAGCCAAGAAGCGATCCTTTATTAACGAGTAGTTCGTTCTCTGCGTGTCCAGGGGTCTGGGGAAGCTATGAAGAAGCTATAATAGGGAATGAGGCCGTGCGTGTGGATGCACGAGTTGATGTAGGGGCAACGCAAAGCACTAGTAGCAGGAGAGAAATTTTAACAATTAAAGAAAAGAGAGCGATGACGGCGAATGGGCCGCGCGCAGCTTTGGCAGTTGCTGTTGGAGGACCGAACGGCAGGGTGGGGTGAGAAGGGCGAAGAAGACCAGGAGACAGACTACTCGGGACGCGGGCAAGGTGTCTACACCACCAGTCCTTACGAGTGTTCGTGGGTGTTGTGAGTGCGCATCTCCTGCGAGTAAGATACGCAATGGAGAACACGACAGAGAAGGAAGGACACGATACGCTGGGGAAGCGCTACTGGGGTGGGGGGCCGCCGGCAGGCGAATAGGAGCGTATGTACATACCTGCCAGAGAAGATAAGATACTGCGGGTTGTGTTTAGACAGTCGTATTATTACAAGGAAGGAGAGGCGGAGGTATCGTAGAGCTGGTTGGAGTACTTCCACAAAAGAGGGGAAGGAGCGCCTGCTTGATCAGATGTTACGTATATTGTTAAGATAATAATACTCCGCACGAGCAACCCGATCAATCCAGCGGGCATCGTCGTCCTACTTGAGAGTTTTACAAAAGAGGGTTTTTGGTGAGAAGGATTAGCCGTTTCGTTCGGAGATCATTTGGAAAGGGCTCGCTTCTCGGCACAATAGGCGGCATAGCGCGGGTGTGAGTAGATGCACTAATACTATGTAAGATGAGCACACTAAACAGTAATATTGCAAGACACAGCGTAGTAGACAGGGGATCCAGACTACATATGAGTCTGAGTACTCGTGCACAATCGTGATAAGACTAACAGCTGGTAGTATTTTAATGCGAGAATGGAAGACGGAAGACGACTGTCCCGTACTCGTACGTACTCGTACATACATTGGAAGGCAAAAGATATCTCGCAATCTTGCAATCACGCAAGCACGCAAAAAAGAACATGCGCACGTCCTTCTTTTGCTCGCAGCGAAATAACCGAAAACGGCGCTACACGTACGTACGAGTACTATCTTACAGCCCATAGCCGGCCAGCTTAGCTCAGAAGGGCAGCTACTACAGAAAAACTGCTTGCGCTAGTGGGCTCTATGCAGAGAACAGAGAATGCAAGAGAGCTGTCTGCTCTTTTTGCTCTCCTTTGCCAGCAAGGCTAGCGCAAGGCCCGGCCAAACACGGAATGGCTCAACGCACATGGCGGCCCTGTCAGGTGAAGCTTGGCAGCGCTGGGACGAATCACAACAAGGTGGGTACGGCATCTGTACGTGCCTGCTACTCCTGAGACAATGCGGCCACCACGGAGTAATTTGCAGCACTTCACTTCGCATACTTTAGTAGGGCCGACGAAAACGGCGTCGGTGTGTGTTTTATGCGGCGGGCCTGAACGACCGAGAGTTACGTTTTCTATTTTGTCTTTGTCTTTTAATCTCTATCTCTGTGCTACGAGCACATATCAGTCGTATACAGGTTGACGAGCAAACACGGACCTCTTCTGTTCTCGTACTGTCGACGCTTTATTGTTCCGCACTGCTCGCCCTGTCAAATGGAGACACACAAGCTGAGGCTGGAGCGGACAGGGTGGGCTCTTGCTCGCGATGAGCGTGTCCTCCATCTGTGTGGATGCCCTCCTGACTTGTCATTTTTGATGCCCGATCTCAGATATAGCATTTTATGATGTCGTGTCGTCTTCTTTGTGGCTGCTCTCCACGTGTCTGCCAGCCTCTGAAATAAAATGCCAAAGTGTTCAGCGTGCAC
>JRUC01000845.1:0-11489 GCA_000806385.1 Leptographium procerum | reverse complement strand
CTCTTTGCCTCCGCCGCCCCCCCGGTCCCGTTGCCAAACCGCAGCGGCAGTCGGCTGAACGGCACCGGCGACACGCCGTCGGTGGCCGGGTTGCCGAACCGGCCCAGGCCCGTGTCGCCCACGTGCGCCATGTCCGTCTCGTTGCGGCCGTTCTGCGCGCGCCGCAGCCGGTAACCGCGGCCGGCCGTGCGCAGGGCGACGTCGCGGGCCGACCGGATGGACGGCAGAACGCCGGGGCCGGTAGCGGTGAAGCTGCCGCCGGCGACGGCGAGACGGCCGGCAAAGGCGGCATCGAGCTCGGCATCGGCAGCAGCCATGCGGCCGGCGTGGCCGACGTAGTGCTGCGGGATGCAGGCGCGGCAGAGCTTGGCGCGGGCGGCCACGGGATGGATGTCGTCGCTAGACAAAGGCGCTGTAGGGCCTAGGTGGCGCCGCACGATGGCCTCGGCCATGGCGACGGCCTGGTCCTCGGTCGGGTAGTCGTCGGCCGCGTAGCCGTCCCAGTAGTGGCCGCCAAGCATGACGGTGAAAGTAGTACCGAGGGCGGAGGTGGTAGAGGTAGAGGTAGAGGTAGACGTAGAGGTAGAGGTAGAGGTAGAAGTAGTGGGAGTGCTGCTGCCTTCCTTCTGAGGACCTCCCTCCTCCTCCGTCAACCCCCGCTGCCCCTCCTCTCGGTCCGTGTCAAAGATCACCCCCAGCGCTCCCTCCGGGTTCTCTGCCAGCGGCACCGTCTGCGGGATCAGGTACCCGAACCCCCGGTATTCCCCGTTCAGGCCCGCCTCCGCGTAGTGCAGGTTGACCACCATGATCGTCACCGCGTGCTCGCGGCTGAGCGCCGGCACCGCCCCGCCCGTCACTGCGTGCAGCGTCGGGCTGGCCAGCGTCGAGATGACCTTGTCGTACGCCGTGCGGTCGGTGGCGGTAGACACGACGACCTTGTCCCTTCCGTCAGCCGCTTCTACGGAGGCCACGGGCGCGCCCAGCCGCAGCGTCACGTTGTCGTGCCCCGCCACCAGCCGCCGCGCCAGGGCGTCCGTCAGCGTGCCGAAGCCACCCGTGAACCCCATCGCCGTCCAGCCCGTGCTGGCCCCAGCCAGCCGCAGCAGACGCTGCGAAGGCGACGCTGACCCCAGCAGGTCCACCAGCATCTCCATGTCGCGGTCCTGTGCCAGTGCGTACTTTCCGCTGGCGATGGTGGCGAGGTGGTCAAGCTGGTTGGGGTCAGGGCCCGTGCCGTTTGTCGTGTTCATCGTGTTCGCCGCGTTTGCGTTTGCATTTGCGTTCGCTGCCGCCGCTGCCGCCTGCCGAACGTACGCCGTCAGCAGCGGCGCCACGCCCTCGCGGATCCAGCTGCCGCGGAACGGCGAGCTAGCCACGCTGAGCCGCCACACGTCGCCCCCGTAGATGCCGTGCATCACCGCCGACAGCAGGTTGTCGACCAGCGCGCGGCCCCCGCTTCCGCCGCCTAGCTGCCGCAGCGCAAAGCCGCCCACGGAGTCGTCGGGCGGCAGTCCCGACGGCGCCGCATAGGCCGCAGCCGTGCGGCGCCGCACCTCGGCCGCCCGCTCCCGCGATGGCACCAAGTAGCCGTAGACGGCTCCCAGCAGGCCCGAGAACACGGGCTCCGTCAGCACCCGGTAGCCTAGGCCGGCCACGCGCGACGCCTTGTCCAGGAGAGTATCTGCTTTGCCCCCCCCCCCCATCGACACGTTCACCAGGTGGTCCGGATAATAGACGTACTGGGCCGGCCGCTCGTCGCAGACCCGCAGCGAGTCGACCAGGTCCAACCGGTCCACCAGATCCAGAAACAGCAGGTCGTCGTAGCGCGGGCTGTTGCGCTGCGGAGCCACCATCCGCGCTCCGGCCTCGAGGATGACGGGTGAGGCCGACACGGCAGACGTATCCGCGTTAGCCTTCGCGTCCCCCTCCCACACCTCGCTGTCGATCCACCCGCCCAGTCGGTCGCTGCTCTCGTACAGCGTGATCCGCGCCGTCGCCGGCAGCAGCTCCGCCAGGTAGTGTGCCGTCACCAGGCCTGTCAGCCCGCCGCCCAGGATTGCTACGTCCTGAGGCGGCGGAACCGGAGGGTGTTTGGTGGATGATGATGACGATGAGGCTTCTGCGGATTCTGCTGCAACTCCGGCACTGCCTCCGCTCCCGTACCACCGCCGCCTCCTCCCGGCGCCGCATGACACCACCGTCGCCATTGGTGCTACTGGCAGCAGCACGTGACGCCACCCTATCGTTGGCTGTGGCCGTCGGCGCACTGCCCGGAGGCTACCTCGTGCTAGCACGGCTCCGAGACGATCGGCTGCGCCGTGTGAAGCTGCAGACATTTTCTCCTGTTTCTTCAGTCTATTCACAAAAAAACAGACGCCTGTATGCTCCTTAGCTGTTGTTTCTTGTTCGTTGGGGATGTTGCCAATGGGCTTGGTGGCTCGGCTAAGTGGGTTCTGCTGTTTTATGACTAATAAATAAAAATGGGGATACTTTGTATCTTACGAGTATTTGTCCACACGCCGCCCAAGATTTGCTATGCTTTGCTCTGGCTACAGCGCCACGCATCAGTGGGGCTCCAGTGACAGCAGTGAGAACAGCCACAAGAAACTAGAAAACTTTTTGACTTCGACAAGAGCTCTGCTCTAATTCAGGCTCTAAATTGAAAAGTACGTAGAGGAGTACAAGGGGGTATTTCTCCTTCTCTCAAATCCCAAATCCCGGGGAACAAAAAAAAGAACAAGACAAGAGCCAAGATGCATACATAGCATGATAGGCATAGCAGANAAAAAAAAAAAAAAAAAAAAAAAAAAAAAAAAACACGTCGCCCAGCCCTAAACAGATATCTTGTCAAATCTTGTCAAATGTCCTCGTTCAGATCATCCCTCCGTCGCCGACCTCGCCGCCTTCTGGAATCACTCGGATGCGGCTCTTCAGGTCCTCCCGCCACTGGTTCTGGTCCCGGCTCCGGTCCCGGTCCCGCACGCTGCCGAAACTGCTGCTGCTCCCGTGGCTCATGTGGCTGACATGGCTGCTGGCCTTGCGTGTCGCCTGTGCCATCCGCTGACCTGCTGCTGACAACAGCGGTGAGAGCAGGGCCTCCCTGGGCTCTTTGGACTCTTTCCCTTCTTTTGCTTCTTTTGCCTCTTTTGCCTCTTTTGCCTCTTTGTCCTCTGCGGCCCGCCGGAACAGCGTCCTGCCCAGGCCCTTTCCCACCAGCGTCGACCATCGCACACTGTCACGCAGCCGAAGCCGGTCGTCGTCATCGTCATCGTCGTCAAACGCGCTGCGCGGCTGGTCAAGCAGTTTTGCTGATGATGGCGTTGCCGGTCGGCTGTGTTGTAACTGCACCTGTTGGGCCTGTCCTAGAAGCGTTGGCAGGACTAGCTGTTCCGGTCGACGTGGTCGTTCCGGCCGAACTGGTTGCGCCAGTTCTAGTGGTGGAGCTGGATGTGCTAGCTGTGCTAGCTGCACTGGCTGCACTGGCTGCCCGTCTCGCTCCTGCTCTTGTTCCTGCCCATGCCCCTTCTCCTGCTCCTGCTCCCGGCTCTCCTCTCTCTCCTTGTCCGGCATGCTGCTCACACTCGTCTCGCTCATGCTCACGCCGCCCATGCTGAACGTGCTCATCCTGCTGTACCGGCTCGAAGCTCCCGAACTGCTGCTCGTGCTGTGCAGCGTTGCCCCCCCCGCGCTGCTGTTGCTCTTGCTGCGCATGTGTTGGTACTGGAGCTGCTGCTGGATCTGCTGCTGCTGCTGCTGTGCCATGGACGCTAATACTCGCGGAGGTCCCGAGAGCGAGGCAATCGACATATGGCGATGCGTAGCTTTTGAAGAAGACACTTTCGCGGCGAATTCGTGGCTCGGCGGGAAGAGCACAAACTTGGGCGTGCTACTGCCGCTGTGGCTGTGCGCATGGCTGCGTCCATGGCTTCTGCCGCTGCTCCTCTCGTCGCTGCTGAAGGGTGATGGTGGTGTTGGACGCGATGGTGGTGCCGTCGACCACCGGGTGAGCCTCGGCCGCATCTCATCTGCAGCTATCGCTGCAGCGTCTGCTTCGCCTTCGGCTTCCGTTTCTGTTTCTGTTTCGGCCTCTGCTTCAGCCTCTGCTTCAGCCTCTGCTGCGGCCTCAGCAAAGCCAGGAGACACCATACCTCCAGGCAGGGGGCTACTGGGTTGCAGCCGGATGTCTGGCACGCTCGACACTGGAGAGGCGGGGATAGGTGGCAATGACGACAAGGGTGGTCCAGATGACAGAGGTGGAAGGCGGAGTGTTGGTGTCGGGGGCAGCGGTGCTATTGGTGGCGGTAGCGGCTGCGGTGGCATGTTCTGGATTGTCTCAGTCGGCGGTGCTGGCGGCTCGCGGAGCTTCTGGTGGGTGCTGTTCACGGCGAGCTCTCGGGCGGTGGCGTGATAGCTTATCGTGCTGCTGCTGACGTTGCTGCTGCGGCTACTTACACTCCTGCTGCGCCGGTTGTCTCTGCTGGGCGTAATCGTCAGCTGGGATAGTCGGCCCGCAGCGTCATCGGGGTCTTCCATGATTGGCGTCATCGACGGATCGCTGAGCCGGTGTAGCATTTTGTTTGTTAGCGGCGGCGAAAGCAGTCCGCGGTTGGATGGCCTCAGCCGCCATTGCTGTCGCAGCTGCTGCTGTTGCAGGAGCTGCTGTAGATGTGATGGTGGTGGTAGATATGATTGTGGGTGTGAGTGTGGATATTCCATTGGGGACAGCACGTCCGTCCTCGTATTGCCGGTATCGCCCAGAACAAATATTGTGTCGTCGGCGTCGTTCTCGCTTCTGACCGTCTTGCCCTTGCCTGAGCTTCGTTCTATCGTTTCCTCGTCCTCCTGTTCGTCGTCGTCGTCGTCGTCATCATCGTCGTCGCTGTCAAACACGCTTGTGCTCCAAAGGTCGTTTGCCGGCCTGGTCGAGGCCGGTGTTGGGATTCCTCTACGTGCTTCTGTGATTATGGAAGCAGATGACGACGTCGACTGTGCTGAGATGCCCTGCTGGTTCAGGTCCAGGTTCAGGTCCAGGTTCAGGTCTAGGTCTAGGTCCTGATCCAGATCCATGCCCGTCAGCTGCCGGACCTTGTGCAACGACCGCTGCCGCGAGGGTATGGAGGAGGATAATGGCGACAAGAGGTCGGGCGAGGTGCGCGACGCCCTGAAGGTGGCAGAGGCAGGCGCGCTGTTAGGGTAGAGCCCGCTGCTGCTTCGTGCAGAGCCGCCGATGCCTGTGAGGCGCAAAATCTTGCGGACGGCAAGGGACGAGCCAAAGTGGTGGGTCGAGTGGGCTGGCGACGGTGCCGGCTGGTCTGCGAGAGACATGTAGTCGCTTCCGCCCTCGTCGCCATCGGAAGGCTGGGCTAGTGGCGGCAGGGCCAAGGGCACAGCCAACGGGTCAGCAGACGCGGGGGAGTCGGGACGGGCGGTAACGGCCCCCGCTGCGTCTACCATTCTGGCGCGGAGCCGACGTCTGTAGGAGGGTTTGCGGAACGGCAGCGTGCGGTCGTATGAGACGTCGTCGAGGTCGTTCAGCCTGGCGCTGCTCAGAGACGGCCGCTGCTGGTGACGAGCGGGAGGCACTGCGTGCTGGGCGGGCAGACTGTGACGGAAAGATCGGTGAGCTCTGGGTGGCGTGTTGTCTTCTGGTTCCGTCCGCGGCAGCGAGAGCGAGGCGGAACGGTCCAGGTTTAGTCGTCGGCTGCTAGGGCTGGCCATGGTCTTTTCTGGCGGACTTGAGGGTGCCTGGGCGGTCAGACGAGGGCGGGAAGAGAAGACCGGTTTGTTTGGTGAGAAGACATGCTCTGAGAGGTCATCGACTGAGGGGACAGTCGGCTTGCGATCCTCTTTTTCAGATCCTCTTTTTAGTCCCCTGTCGCGGCGGACCTCTATTGGCCGTCTGCCTGTGCCGATATGTAGCTGTAGCTCTGTCGATGTCTATTTTCAGAAACAAGAAAAAAAAAGGGTAATATTGATAATAATAAAAAGGAAAAAGGAAAAAGGAAAAAGGAAAAGAAAGTGTGTCACTTAGACGTAGACAATAGGAAGAAGGAAGAGGAAACCCGTCAAGAGAGCAACAAGAGAGAACGCAAGAGGGTTCGCGAAATGAACAAAGGAAGGAGCTAATGAGCGAAGGACAGAGCAACGAAATCCAAGAAGGAAGGAAGGTACCTCTCAAAGGGAAAATAAGAAAATGAACACAGCAAACGGAAGGAAGACTAGAGAAAATGAAAAAGGCAGAGCTCCCCCAGTCAGAGGAACTATATGTGAGCGCCTGTTAAGATAGAATGTGTGTATCTTTGTTGCTTTTACACCCAGACAGGGGACACCCCCCTGTCTCTGTATTATATTTATAAATTTTTTTATTTACCTTTATATTCTGCCCTGTTTCTTGTTTGTTACCTTTCCCAGGCCCATACTATGGACATAGTCGGGACTCTCCGCGACAGCTGCGACGTGGACATTTCGCCTTTGCCGGGCGTACGAGTCGCCCTTGTGTTCGTTGGAATAAAGAGCGGGTTCAGAACGTATTGCGCGCGGTCAGGCGCCTAATTTGCCGAGTCTACATGATATCTTACAAGTAAGATTCAAAAATGCACTACAAAAAGAGGCTAAAGCGGAATAGAGATGGGACATTAAAAAAAAAAAAAGAGAAAGCGCAGATCCCTGTCGGCCGGAGAATAGACAAGAGGTAAAATACATACTATGTACTACTTGGCAGCAGGCTGGGCCAGATGCCGGCCGGGCCCCAGGCGCATCCAAGAAAAGGAAACAAGAGGAAACAAAACAAAACAAAACAAAACAAAACAAAACAAAACAAACAAACACAAACACAAAAAAGGGGCATGGAAACAAAGAGACGGCGAGTACCTATCTACTGCGTGCAGCTGCATGCGACACACTGCATCCGTGACGGAAGAAGCAACAAGCAGCAAGTGACGGGTAACAAACAACGGAAAAGATGACAAAAGAATTGCTCGCACTGTTGTTGCTGTTGCTTTTGCTGTTGTCGTCGTTTGACGAAGGCGGATGTACTCGTACTACTCGTACTACTCGTACTAGCCTAGGCTGCTGGCGATCTCTTTGACTTTTTATTTTTCTTCCTGTGGTACCACACAGTAGGGCCCTATCTTGCAGGCATCAATTCCGGGACATCCTTCCCCTCTGGTGAGTTTGACCGGGCACCGGTGGGACATCCTCATTTCGTCTTGAAAAGGAGAGGGGGGAGGAGGACCCAGCTTCCAGAGCGAAGCAGCGGTTTTTAAAATTGAAGAGCAGATTAGAGGGGGCAAGAAGGGGAGTTCTTCAACGGTTGCGTTGTAACGGCGGATGGCGCTAGCACGGACTAGCGGGCGGCACTGACGGGATTTTCAAATTGAAGCTCTACGTAGTACGGAGTACACTACCTATGCATGTTACTATGGTAGGGAACAGAGGGGGGAAATACCGAGCTTTTCTTTTTTTTTTCTTTTTTCTTTTTTCTTTTCCAGATACGAAACAAGGCATGGCAGGCCGAAAACGGCGTAGTCTGCAGGAGCAGCTGCTGAGTGTGTGGGCTGTACAAGGGATCGGGATAATTACGAGACGAACTACGGAGTACTCATATTGTACATGGTGGTAGATTTTTATGAAACAGATGTGGGAAACATGCAGCTGGAAATGGCCCTCATCAGGCGAAACCCACAATGGGCTCATCCAAGTGCCGGCAGGTGCGAGTAGGGTGATCCGAGAATGTGAGATCTCAACTAAGAAATCAAAATAGGGAGGGTTCAAAATGTGACCAAAAATAAAAATAAACACAAACCCCCCCCCTTCTCCCCATAATGTAAAATAACCACAGCGATCACGCTTCCCCCTTTCCAGAGTTTTCCCATGCGAAGAAAGATGATGTCTTTATCTGTCCTGATGCGCCGCAGACAAAAATGCACAAAATACACACTCGGGATATGTAATATTACTCAGCAACTCCTCTAGTCGTCCTCGTCGTCATATTTGCCCTGGTAGTCGCTCAGCAGCAGCATGTCCTCGACGCCCAGCACCGGTGTGCCCGTCGTGCGCACCCACTCCGTCTCGACGCGGAAGAAGATCCACACCCAGCGCCGGAAGACCTCGAGGAACTCAAGGAGGAAGAGCGAGCTCTCAAAGTCGCCGCCGGCGCCCAGTCGGCCCAGGTGCGGGCTCAGCTTCACCGACCACGTGCAGCGTAGGAAGAGGTCCATGACGATGACGGCGTAGTAAACGGCCGGCGCCGGCCGGATGTAAAGGCGGCGGCGCAGTCCCCAGGGCTGGCCGCCGTGGCCGCGGGCGCGCGTGAGCAGCGTCAGGTCCCAGTCCTTGGTCACGTCCCAGTAGAAGCTGTAGAGCGAGTTGACGAGCACGGCGACGACCCAAGCGCGGTGCAGCCTGGCGGATTGTGCGGATTGTGCGGATCCCTCCTCAGATCCGTCTGCTGGCCCGCTCTGCAGCGCCGACAGCACGATGACGGGAAAGGCGCTAAAGTACTTGAGCGCGTTGGCCAGGTGCGTGCCGCCGGGCTCGCGCGTGCGGCGGGCCCGCAGGTACTCGATCAGGCACTGGCGCAGCCGCGCCGCCGACGGCGCCGCCATGATGAGCGGCACGATGACGGCGCCGCCGCAGTCGCGATCGGGCCGGTCAGTGGCCGAGGCCTCGCGGCCGGGCGACGAAGGAAAAAAAAACATGCACACGCACACGAACACGTCGCCCAGCACCTTGGCGTAGCTCGTCAGCACGTCCGCCAGCAGCACGTCGCCAAACTTGCCGTGCTGCGGCTCGGCCAGCCCGCCCAGGGCCACGCGCCGCACCATGGCCGAGAAACGCCGGCGGCCATCCTGCGGCAGCGAGGTCACCGCCACCGCCGCCGCCGCCGGGTGCAGGAGCTGCTGCAGCCGCCGCGGCAGCGGCACCAGTAGTAGTAGGGCTAGGCCGGCCAGCGTGGTCATGGGCAGCCAGTCGTAGGCCAGCACGCGGTCGGGATCACGGCGGGTCAGCAGCCAGAAGAGCACGAGCGAGAGCCCGACGCCGGTCGACGCGGCCGCGGCCAGCCGGTAGGTCGAGCGGTAATGTGGCGGCTGCGTGGGCGACGCCCGGCTCGGATATCGGATCAGGGACGGCACGTCGATCTTGATCAGGTAGAGGTAGTGCAGGTTTGCGCCCCAGCCCCAGATACCTGCAGGACGGTCGGTCAGTATTATGGTCATGGCGGTCCAACAAAGTGTCTCCCTCTTTTCTGCAGAACCGGGACGAGCTGTCGGAGTTGTCGAGCTAGTCTGGAACCGGGAAGACGAGAAGCACGAGCGACACGCTCTCTTTCTCTCAAGTCACCCACCCAATATGGTCAACAGAGCCACGCGGTACGGCAGCGGCAGCGTCAGGCTGAGGCCATCAAGCTGTGGCTCGACGGCCGGGTCGCCGTCCATCGCGTCGCGGCGGTGGTGTTTGATGTCGTCTCCGTATCGAGGGTCTCAGGCAACCGACGAGGATAGATAGTAGTAGGAGGATAGGTAAAGGGTTATCGATCGGTGCGCAGTCCGAGCCGTGGCCTCAACAGACGCATTGGGAGGAGGAAAAGGCAAGGGCCGGACAGCGGTGGTGCAAATTGGAGGCAATGAAAATAAATTGGTTGCCGAATAGATAGGTGCGTGTGCAAGGGCGTGTTTGTGTGTTTGTTTCGCTGTGCGTCGTGAGTGTCACTGGCATGAAATCGACACGTGGATGTTGCAGACTGCAGGGCTGTAGCGAAAATTAAAAGGAGCCAGGCAGGCGCGATTGGCTGCCAGAGTTAGTGGACGGAGTAGTAAGTGGTGATCGCTACCCCCCACTTAATGGGACGCGCAGCATCAATTAGAAGTGTTGTCTTGCATAGTAAAACAGTATGGGCATTTTGGACAACCTGTTTTCCACTTACAAATTCGAATATCATCAAAGGCTCCCTTGCTTTGAAGACTTTCTCAATCGCTCACACCCTCTCTCTCTTCCTCTCTCTCTCTCTCTCACTCTCTCACAATCATATCTCTCATTCTCTTAATATGTCTATTATTCTCTCTCTCGCTCTCGCTCTCTCACTCACTGCCTCTCTCGCTCTCCCTGACTCGCCCTCCTCCTCCTCCCCCTCCTCCTCATCCTTGCACACAGCCTCTATCCTCCACCCGTCCGGACACGCCACGAATGCTGCAAAATAACCTTCCCCATACTGCTTTCTCATCCCTGGTTCTCCGTCTCCCACCCCGCCGCTCGCGAGCGCCTCCTTGTAAAAGTCTCTCACGGCCTGGCAGCTTGTCGCATTGAACGCGATGTGCATACCCGGGCCTGGGGCGCGGGCCTCGTCGCCGTGCACAAAGATATTGAGCGTCTCGTGCCGAGCGTCCGGGCCGTATCCGAGCGTGGGCCGCGAGGCGTCAGGCCCGCTATCGTAGACGAGATGCAGGCCGAGTGGAGCAAGGGCAGCGGTATAGAATTTCTTTGATGCTGCGTAACTGCGGGCGCCGAGGGAGATGTGACCTAGCAGCGGACGCTTGTGTGCGGCCATGGCTGCGGGATTGGGAGTAAGTACTGCGGAGTATGTAAAGTTGGCGGCTGGAGCTACCAGTTAATTTAATGCGTTTTGCCCATAAATGTCGAAAATTAGCGTTAGAGGTCTAAAAATGTGTCTTGGTGAAGGAATAACTCCCAGCAGAGGAGACAGAAGCCAGAATTAGATGAGTCGTAAGCTCTGGAAAGCTGTGCTGCCTTTATCTACTAGTATGCACAGCGTCGTAGTATACAACGTTCCGTTGGCGTAATGGTAGCGCATAAGACTTCTAATCTTAAGGCTGCGGGTTCGAGTCCCGCACGGAATATTAATTTTTCTCCTTCTTTCTTTCTTTTATACAAAGACATTTCCCTTTTCTCTTGTCTAAGGGATTAGGGAGAAGGAAGAAAGAAATTAATTTTTGAATAGTACTTTTTTTATGAACGAATCCTAATAACTGCAAGTCCAGACGGTGCTATCGCGTATTGAAGCACCTTGCTACCTTTTAGGCTGAGACTTTAGCTCGGCTTAGGTAACTAGCTCCGTTTTCCTTTCCTTCACAAGGCGCCGCCCAATTAGTGCCGAGGCAAATCAGCTGCATCGCAAAGTCAAAGCAGCTGCCGACACGACGTCAAGCTTGTCGAAAACAACAACAACAACAACAACAGCGGCACCCTGCAAACGGGCTCATCCCCCTTTCCTTGACTTCCCCATCACCATAGATCAAAAGAGTGTATCCCCCCCTCTAAAAATGGCCTCCCTCGACGGCCGTCCAGCCGACGCGTCTCTTCCGACTTTAAACTCGATTTCGACCTCAACTCCAACTACAGCTTCGGCATCTTCGACTTCTTCGACCTCTCCGACTTCATCTCTTTCTCAACCCACTACTTCTTCAGCAGCCACCTCTACCAACACCTCCTCCTCCTCGCCCACGACCTTCACCCTCCCCTCCCCCTTCCCC